>CAUYPO010086683.1:0-11175 GCA_963574435.1 Cheirogaleus major
AAAACAAAACAAAACAAAAACAAATCTCCATTTTATAGTTGGGAAAGCTCAACCTCAGAGAAGTTAAGCAACTGTCCCAAGGTTACACAGCAGGAAAATGGAAGACAAATCCAGAACCAGGGGACCCCAGAAGGAGTCCAATAGTTAAGGGCACAACAGGAGTTGCATGTATCATTTCCTCTCATGTTATACTTCATTGGCCAAGAACCTAGTCACGTGGTCTCACCTGACCGCAAGGACACACTGGGAAACATAGTCTTCGTTCTTTGCAGCCATCTCCCCAACTAAGGTGTCCAGGTTCTATTAACAAAGGAAGAAGAGGAGAGTAGATATTGGGGGTAATGACCTGCCTTGCTTGCAGCTTTTGATGCAAAACACCACCCTAAAGAACAGAGTTATTGTCATTGTGATTGTTCATGCAATTCAGAGCAATGCTGGGATGGGGTATGAATCTCAGTCCCAGCACTTCCAGCTCTGTGACCTTGAGCAAGTCACCTCCCCTCTCTGGGCCTCAGTTTACTCAGCTGTAAAACGGGGATACGAATAGAACTTACCACCTGCTGCTCTACCTGGCGCATAGAGTGACCAACTTGTCTGACTGCCTGGGCCGGCGCCAATGCCAAGCCCGAAAGGCCCACGTTCTGGAACTGCTCCCCTCGGTCCTGGGCAAGCCCCGAGTGACAACTGGTCACTCTGCCGATCCATGAGTTCGGGCGCCCCCAGCTCGGCCCCTGGCCCCACCACTTTCCCCTGTCCCTGCCCCAGCTGGAGTCGGAACTGAAGACCATGCCCCTGGCCCCCGTTGAGGTCCGGGATTTGGAGCTAGCGGCCGCCTACGAGCTGCGGGGCCGCTGCCGCGCGGAGAGCGAGGAGGACCTGTGGGGCGAGTGGAGCCCGGCTCTGTCCTTCCAGACGCCGCCCTCGGGTGAGCACGGCTCGGCGGGTGCCCGACTTGCCCGGTCCCTCCTGGAAGTCTGGCCGGTCACATCACTCCCCTTTCCCCCCTTCCTCCGCGCGCCAGCTCCGAGAGCCGTGTGGGTATCGGGGAGCCTGTGCGGCGCACGCGGCGGACGGCAGGCCCTGCTCCTTTGGAAGGTGAGCGCGGGACGGGCTAGGAATCCCCAAACAGCAGTGGCACCAGCGAGACAATCAGCTGCGTCGCGCTCTGAGGTCGCTTTAGACCCGAGGAGGGCTGCTCAGAGAGGTCCCAGCAGAGCGGCGGGCGCGGAGCAAGTCTCCAGCCATGTCAGCTGCGTCTTGTCGTTTTAATTTGTAATTATTATAGGTCCATAATAGTTGTATACTTCAACGTTAGCTACTTCTGAGAGATCAGAGACATGAGGATGGGCGGGCGTAATATTCCAGGGGTTGGGGGAAAAGATACAAAAGTCTAGAAGCAAGGTTGGAGCTCGGCTCCCCAAAACGTGCCACAGTGTGCTAAGAGCTTCAGTGCTAGTATCAAAAGCGCAGATGAAGGCCGGGCGCGGTGGCTCACGCCTGTCATCCTAGCACTCTGGGAGGCCCAGGCGGGAGGATCGCTCGAGGTCAGGAGTTCGAAACCAGCCTGAGCAAGAGCGAGACCCCCGTCTGTACTAAAAACAGAAAGAAATTAATTTGGCCAACTCAAAAAAATATATATATATATATAAAAATTAGCCGGGCATGGTGGCGCGTGCCTGTGGTCCCAGCTACTCTGGAGCCTGAGGCAGGAGGATTGCTTGAGCCCAGGAGTTTGAAGTTGCTGTGAGCTAGGCTGACTCCACAGCACTCTAGCCCCGGGAAACAGAGTGAGACTCTCTCAAAAACAAAATAAAAGGGCAGCCGAGGCTGCATTGAGTCCTCACTGATCTCAGTCTGTTGAGTAACTACCAGGTGCCAGGCGTTGCTCCACTCGGACTCTTAGTAAATGTGGCAAGGAACAAAATGACAGGGCCTGTACCTTCTTGGGCCACACAATCTAATATCATTAGTTTTGATCATACTTATCACTTACAAGTCCTAGTCTCCATACTTATCTATATTAACTAACTTTACAGATGAGAAGAAGGAGACGTAGATAGGCTATGCCAACCCACACAGCTGGTAAATGGCAGAGCTGAGAATCACTGCTTTTTTGAAAAGAAAATGTATTTCTTTACAGGCAAGGTCTCAATCTGTCACCCCAGCTAGAGCGCAGTGACGTGATCGTAGCTCACTGCGACCTGGAACTCCTGGGCGCAAGCGATCCTCCTGCCTCAGCCTCCTGAGTAGCTATGACTACATGTGCATGCCACCACACCTGGATAATTTTTTTTATTTTTTGTAGAAATGGGGTCTCACCATGTTGCCCAGGCTGGTCTTAAACTCTTGGCCTCAAGTGATCCTCCTCCCTCTGCCTCCCAGAGTGCTAGGATTACAGGTGTGAGTCATCATACCCGGCCATTCATTGGCTTTATTTTATTTTATTTTTTCTGAGACAGAGTCTCACTCTGTTGCCCGGGCTAGAGTGCCATGGCATCAGCCTAGCTCACAGCAACCTCAAACTCCTGGGCTCAAGCGATCCTCCTGCCTCAGCCTCCCAAGTAGCTGGGACTACAGGCATGCACCACCCTGCCTGGCTAATTTTATATATATATAAAATTTTTTTTTTGTTGTCCAGCTAATTTCTTTCTATTTTTTTAGTAGAGATGGGGTCTTGCTCTTGCTCAGGCTGCTCGTGAACTCCTGAGCTCAAAGGATCTGCCTGCCTCGGCCTCCCAGAGTGCTGGGATTACAGGTGTGAGCCACCACGCCCGGCCCATTCATTGGCTTTTAAATAGTAATTCTCAGCCCTGATGCCTCCACCTTATAACACATACTTTATAACACTCCTTTACTACACTGAAATGAAACCCATAGATAATATAACCAAGGTATACATAGGCTTGAAAAAAAAACAGCATGTTCTTTCTTTCTTTTTTTCTTTTTTTTTTTTTCTTTTTTGAGACAGAGTGTCACTTCTGTTGCCTGGGCTAGAGTGCCGTGGCATCAGCCTAGCTCACTGTAACCTCCAACTCCTGGGCTCCTGCAATCCTTCTGCCTCAGTCTCCTGAGTAGCTGGGACTACAGGCATGTCCCCCCACACCTGGCTAATTTTTTCTATATATTTTTAGTTGACCATTTAATTTCTTTCTATTTTTAGTAGAGACAGGGTCTCGCTCTTGCTTGGGCTGGTTTCGAACTCCTGACCTTGAGCGATCCACCCGCCTCAGCCTCCCAGAGTGCTAGGATTACAGGTGTGAGCCACCGCGCCTGGCCAAGAGCATGTTCTAATTGTAACATTAAGTGGAAAATAAAGAGGAAATAAGGTTACTACATAATGGTGAAAAATTCAGTTCACCAGGATGATATGAATACTAAACCTATATGTACCTAATAACATAGCCTTACAATACACAAAGCAAAAATTTACAGAACTACAGGAGAAATATATGAATCCATAACTATTGTGGGAGATTTTAACACAGCCTTCTCAATAATTTAATAACAAACACATGGAAAACAAATGAAGATCTAGAAGATTTGAACATGTGGTTAACAAATTTAATCTTACATAGGAAGCACTAGAACATGCATGCACACACGGAATATTTACCCAAATCATCCACATATCAGGCCACAGAGCCAGTTTCCAGGGACTTCAAAGGGGTGAGGTGATGCAAGGCACATTGAAATATTCCTTAATCAAAGACAGATTGGGCTGGGAACGGATAACAAAACTGCCTAGAAAGTCCTCATATGTTCAGGATATTTGAAAATCCAGTGAGTATTAAAACCAGGTTCCAAAAAGAATTTGTATTTATACATAAAAAGGAGTCTGGCTCTGGAATAAGTTAAGATGATCAGATAGGTTTTTCATCTACACAACGAGTTTCCAGTAAGGATGACATTGAAAAGTCACAAAGGATATAGAACAATTTCTTGTTCCCGGGACATCCCTGCCTCCTGTTCTTCAAATACCAATCACTGAGGCCACCAAAAATCCTCACAAGTTTTCTCGAAGCCCTTGGAGGGTACCTGCCTCTTTGCTACACATAAGCACTCCTCTGTATAACAAAGCGGATTTTGAATTCCCTAAGAACTGCACAGGAGGTGGACCGGGAACTCAGTCACGCAATTTAAGGGGCTGCCAAAAAACTCACTATTCAAGATAAATAATATTTTAATGCAATAGTTTTTTTTTTTTTTTTTTTTGAGACAGAGTCTCACTCTGTTGCCCTGGCTAGAGTGCCGTGACGTCAGCCTCGCTCACAGCAACCTCCAACTCCTGGGCTCAGGCGATCCTTCTGCCTCAGCCTCCCAAGTAGCTGGGACTACAGGTATGCGCCACCATGCCCGGCTAATTTTTTCTATATTTTAGTTGGCCAATTAATTTCTTTCTATTTTTTTTTTAGTAGAGATGGGGTCTCGCTCTTGCTCAGGCTGGTTTCGAACTCCTGAGCTCAAACGATCCGCCCACCTCGGCCTTCCAGAGTGCTAGGATTACAGGCGTGAGCCACCGCGCCCGGCCAGAGAGATACTTCTGAGTGGAACTGAAGAAACCCAGTAGAATATGAGAATGGCCAATAAATAGATATACAAGTTTACTTAACTTGATTGATATTCAAAGAATTATATACTCAGATTATTATTATTATTTTTTTGAGACACGGTTTCTCCATGTTGCCCAGGCTGGTCTCGAAATGGTGGGCTCAGGTGATCCTTCCACCTCAGCCTCCTGAGTTGCTGGGATTGTAGGCATGAACCACCACTCCTGGTTTCAGATTATTTTAAAAGTTGTTAGATTTCAAATACTTTACTGTTTTTTTTCTTCAATTCAGTAGTACATAGTACTTGTTTCCAGAGTATGTTTGGGAAACTTTAGTACTTGCAGATGCTCCATAGAAAAAAAAGAGAGCTTAATCAAATAAGTCTGTGAAATGCTATATACTGTATTCCATACTTAGAAATTTATACTGCATATTATCTTAATAAAGTCTATGAGAAGTCTTGCAGTAAAAAACCTCGTATATCATTGTTCCCGAAACTTTATATTCACGTGCCCTCCTTTGTTCTCCCTAATAATCCCTACTAATAATTTATGAACAAACGTGGGACAGTCTTGTTATCGTGTGGAATTAAGAAGAAATAGGGGTTGGGCATGGTGGCTTACACTCACATTTGTAATCTCAGTGCTTTAGGAGTCTGCAATGGGAGGATCACTTGAGTCCAGGAGTTCAAGACCAGCCTGGGTAACATAGCAAGACCCTCTTCTACAAAAAAAATTAAAAAAATTAACTGAGTGTGGTGGTGTGTGTGCCAGTAGTCCCAGCTACTGGGGAGGTTGAGGTAGAAGGACTGCTTGAGCCTGGGAGTTGGAGGTTGCAGTGAGCTGTGATTGTGCCACTGTACTCCAGCCTGGCAGATAGAGTGAGACCCTGTCTCTAAAAAAACAACAACAAAAAACCCCAAACAGAAATAGGGTACACTTTTGTAATTCAGGAGCTTAAAATCTCGCTAGAATTTCAAGATTTGCACATGACACTTTCAAGATGGTAAATGTATAATGCTAAGTTGAGTATAATTAAGAGCCAAAAATATCCTTTAGGGTTACAGCTGGGGGTGTGGGGGAATGTTCATTTAGGTTAGATACTTCAAGAAGATTTCATGACAAAAATGTATCTTGAGATGGGTCTTGAAAGGTGAGTGATCAGATTTGAAGGAGTAAGACTGGCCTGGGCTATCTAAATTGCTGAAGTAGTTTATAGGTATTACTTTCTGTATTCACAAATACACCTTAGTTTAGAACACATGATATTCCTTCCTCAGTAACTACTTCTTGAATATGTTATATAATAATGCTTTTCAAATTTTAATGTGCACATGAATCACCTGGGGCTCTTTTTAAAAATGGTTGCTGATTCAGCAGGTGTGGGGGTGGTGAGAGTCCACATTTCTAATGAGCTGAACAGATGCTGCTGATGCTGTTTGGTCCACAGACCACATTTGGAATAAGGAATGTCTTGGATTAGTAGTAGTTTAATGCACACTTTAACCTTGGGAGTCTATAAATATTTTAGGGTAGATATCTGAGATAGTACAAAGAAAACTATATTATAAAATGCAAGGACCAAAATTCAAGGTTTTTTTTTTTTTTTTTTTTTTGCTGTAATTCTGTCATTCATTTGTTAGCCATGTAATCTTGGGCTAGTTAGGTAGTTTATCTTTGAGAGCTTTAGTATTAATATTTACTCAGTTAAAAAGCAGGATTTGAGGCCGGGCGCAGTGGCTCACACCTGTAATCCTAGCACTCTGGGAGGCAGAGGGGGGAGGATAGTTTGAGCTCAGGAGTTCAAGACCAACCTGAGCAAAAGCGAGACTCTATCTCTACTAAAAAAATAGAAAGAAATTAGCTGGACAACTAAAAAACAACAACAACAACAAAAATATATATATATATATATAAATATATAAATTAGCTGGGCATGGTGGCACAAGCCTGTAGTCCCAGCTACTCGGGAGGCTGAGGCAGTAGGATCGCTTGAGCCCAGGAGTTTGAGGTTGCTGCGAGCTAGGCTGATGCCATGGCACTCTAGCCCGGGCAACAAAGTGAGACTGTCTCAAAAAAAAAGGGAGGGGGGATTCAAGAAGGCAAGGATTTAGGGAATTGAAATAATACAATTTTTAAAAACATTCATTTGTTTAAGTATAGTAAGTATGTTTATTGATAAAGGATTATTACATGATTGAATGGCATCTTAAATGGTTTCCTCCCCTCTGCTCAGATAGTTTGGAAATAGCTGACCAGCTGTTCTTAGGAACTTAACCTGACAAGTGCTTGTGTGTGTTACTAACATGTTTGTTATCCTTAATTATAGACACTGTCATGTTTTAATTTCTTTATTTTTAAAATTTTTAAATTTTTTTGTATCTTCTGGCATCATGTTTTAATTTCTAATTGTTTGCCTTTTGTGTCCTTTAGTAACAGTGTGGTCTTGTGGCTTTAAAACTAGTTCATGGTAAATTATAGTACGGAACAAAATTAGAAATTATTGTTCTTGGGAAAAAATTTTTAGTAAGTGAATGCTGTTTCTATAGAATACACTTGGACACCTTTAATCATTGTAAGTATTTCTTATGCTTGCTTGCTAGTAGCTACATTTTGACTAATTACTTGTGTAATATAGTTGTCTTGCTTTGGGAAAGCATAGAAATGTGTAGTTATGAAATGGATAGTTTTTATATATTTTTCTTAAAAGAAATTTAAAAGAAAGAAATCTTAAAAGAAAAAGAAATTTGTAGCATAAAAGGAAACTAGATTTTCTCAAATTTTTATATGGTAGCGCATTGAAGATAATCATATATACCTTTGAAATTCTGATCTAGAATGTCAAGTGATACTTTATAAAGTATTAGCATATGAATGAAATATTCTGTAAAGAAAAGGTTAATCTTCCTTTACCTCTGTTCCCCATACCTCCTAGCATCCAAGGAATTGGGGGGTGGAAAGGAGGGTGCTGTGCAGAGTCAGTGACCTTCCTGTAGTCTGAGGACAAGGGGTTGGGGAGGGGGGGGCATGATAAAAGTATGATGGTGGAAGAGGACTCTGGTTGAGGGTTGGTTACATTGAATAAATAAATTAATTGAAAGAGCAAATAAATGTATTAAAGATGGTGGAAGCTGGGTTTCTCACCTAAAAGCGTTTACAGACATAGAAGGGGAAAGGATAGAAATTAAAAGTGTGGGATTGGAATTAGAAGTATTGGTGTAAGCCCTTTTCTTTTTCATTATTTAATCTCATATACAGAAATAGGTATAGATGTATACATTTACATGTATATGTATGTATGTGTATGTATATATTTCTTAGCTCTGTCTGCTTAGAGAGCTTAATAGCAGTGAAACCCCAGTAACAGTGAACACACCTAGTAGTGCCCATAACCAGGGCTCCTTGGAGAAATGGCTAATCCTAGGTCCAGAGAGGGAAAAGTACAAAATGAGCCTAGGGAATTCTGTTGTTTCAGAATGTAAGGAAGTACTCAAAATGATGGGGACGTGTCAGAAGATACAACAATCACCTTGAATGGTCTCCCACTAGCCAAATCTCATGTGATTTGAGTGACAAAATAAATAAGGAGAGTAAGGGATTATAACCTATAGAATAAAATAAGAATCCATGAGTCCATACTGATATAAATATAAATGAATAAATGGGCGGACAGGGAAAGCTCTTCTTTAAAGTTATAAATATAAAAGGACAGATGGACTTAGATAATCACCATCATAGTGATACTTGATAATGGTGAGAGTAGTCAATGAATGCTAAGGCTGGTAGGTGGAGATTTGATGAGGAACAGGATATTGGTGAATTATCAGAATAATTCCTCGCAATATGTAATCAGATACACAGGGAAAAATAATGACTTTATAGTAGAGAAACCTGACAGACACAAACTTGACCAGTTGATCAGGGTTAACATCCCTAGGGATGGGAAGGATAGGTGTAGTGTGTACATAGCATCATTTTTCTATATTCCTTCCAGGAATGTATGGCCTGAATCTTATTATGAGAAACATCAACTAGACCCAGATTGAGAAGGCATCCTAGAGAATGAAAGGCCTGTACACTTTATAGCCAAGGGCATGAAAGAAAGGGAAAAGACTGAAGCACTGTTTTAGATTGAAGGATACTGAGGAGCTCTGATAACCTAAAAGCAATATGTATTCCTGGATAGGATCCTGGACCTGAAAGAGAAAGAGACACTGTTGGGACATTTGGTAAAATTTGAATGTGTTTGTGGATTGGCTTTGTGTTATACCATTATTGATTTCCTGATTGGGAGGATTGTATGGTGGTAATGTAGCAAAGTGTCCTTGTTTTGGGAGGTACATATACTGGAGTATTTTGGAGGAGATGAGGCATCATGCCTTAGAAAGATATATATATAGGTGTGTGTGTGTATATATATATGTAAGTGTATATATGTGTACATACACATATACCAAATACCCACCTTTTCTTGAAACTTTTTCAAAATAAAAACAAAAAACTAAACATACTTTTCTGATTATAAATTTAATATTTCTACCTTTCTTGTTTCTGTATTCACAGATTATTACATTTTACTATATTTGTAGTGTGATTTAGTCAGTAAATATTTGTTGCTTGAAAAAATACTGTGCTTGATTAGTTAAGAATATTAGGAATTCTATTTGTCTTAATAGGAATAATAAATACATTTTTAATGTCATCTTTCAGAAAGCTGAAGTTGATGGTAGTTTAAGTGATAGCCACGTATCTCCTCCAGCCAAACGCACTTTGAAACAACCTGATTCTGTTTGCAAAGACAAATCAAAATCACGAAGTACTGGTCAGCGAGAGGAATGGAACATATCAGCTGGACAGGCCAGGTGAGAAAGGAGAACTTGTTGATTGTTTTTTCATAAATTATTTGATGTGATTCAGGGCTGATATTAATGTTAATTTTCTAACTGGTAAAATAACTAGTTGTATAAATACTTATTAGTAAATTGTATTAAACTTACTTTATAGTTTTTGTATGTAGTTTTATATTCTCCAAATATGCTATATTTTTGTTTTATAAAGATTATGGTATGTAATAGAAAATATGATTACTAAGATAAGGATTTTGATAGGTCTTGAAGGTGCATACATATTTATAGTCATGAAAGTTTAAATAAAACATATAGTTAGAATTATAGTTTTTATTTGAAAATAAATAAAATCTCTTTCTAAGGTATTGAATATTCTACTTGAATTGTTATACTAAAATGTAATGAAATTTTGATTACTTTTTAAAGAAATCTTTTAATCTGTTTTCAACTTAAATTTGCTTTTTGTCTGGTTCAATATGTAAAACTTAATTTTAGTCAGTTTCAAAGTAAATGGCAATAATTTAACCTAGCTAGGATAGGCGCACACACACATAGAAAAGATTTAAACATTGAGATCAGAATGTTTAGCTTCTGTTTTCTTTAAAGTCTTTGATGTAGAAGTGCTGATGATGGACAACTGCAAACAAAAGTAAGAGGGAGGTCCTTTGTTTTCTTCTCTTCTTTAAGTATGTAAAAATGTTTTGATTTTTTATGTGCAGGTAAATTCTGCATACTGTTACTCTTTTTTTTTTTTTGGAGACCGAGTCTCTCTGTTGCCCCAGGTAGAGTGCAGTGGTGTCATCACAGCTCACTCAACCTCAAACTCCTGGGCTTAAGCCACCCTCCTGCCTCAGCCTCCTGAGTAGCTGGGGCTACAGGCTCGTGCCACCACGCCTGGCTAATTTTTTCTATTTTTGGTAGAGGCAGGGTCTTGCTCTTGCTCAGACTGGTCTGGAACTCTTGACCTCAAGTGATCTCCCACCTCAGCCTCCCAGTGCTAGAATAACAGATGTAAGCCACCACCTGCTGGCCTGGATACTGTTATTCTGTAATGAAAAAAATCTTTGGAGTTATATAGACTTTGACAAGCCTCATACATTTACTAGTTCTTAAGGAGTCTGTACTTATTAAGAATATGTTCCATAAGAGGTACCACTTCCTTTTACATTTTTGTATGTTTTTTATTTTGCATTGTCTGGGAGCTAAGTAGCAAAATACATGAATACATATATACTGTGATATAGTCTTTTGATTTTTTTTTTTCTTCCCACACTCATCTGTGAGATGAAACAGATCTGGATCATTATAATGACATTACTTAAAATGAGTGCTATCATTTAATTACACTTTTAAACTTGATCTACCTGTTGTAATCTGTATCCTGCATTTATTAAATGAGTGAATCAGACTTCTTTTTCTGTATAAATGTTCCTGAAAAAATATTCTTTTAGTGTTAAAATTTGACCTTTAACTATAAGGTGATTAGAATAGTTTATTCAACTGTATGTCATACACTAGATTTCCCATATCTTATTCACCCAGAAGGCCTTTATGTAAATTGATCTTTTTTCTTTCTTTCTTTTTGAGACAGAGTCTCACTCTGTTGCCTGGGCTAGAGTGCCATGGCGTCAGCCTAGCTCACAGCAACCTCAAACTCCTGGACTCAAGCAATCCTTCTGGCTCATTCTCCCAATTAGCTGGCACTACAGGCATGTGCCACCATGCCTGGCTAATTTTTTCTACATATTTTTAGTTGTCCAGCTAATTTCTTTCTATTTTTTT
>CAUYPO010086686.1:0-14540 GCA_963574435.1 Cheirogaleus major
GTCTGGCTAATTTTTTCTATATTTAGTAGAGATGGGTCTCGCTCTTGCTCAGGCTGGTCTCAAACTCCTGAGCTCAAGCTAGCCTCCCACTTCAGCCTCCCAAAGTGCTAGAATTATAGGTGTGAGCCACATCACCCAGCCCAGACATTTTCTCCTGAGCTGAGTGCCATGAGCAGGACACCTGTCGAGTCGCAAAGGCTAGCATTGACCAAAGACCACTGGAAATACAGTCTGACCCTCTTTTCCATCCCCTCCAAGATTTTTTTTTCTTACCTTAACAGAAGCAGAGCTTTCTAGAACTTAGAAGATTCAAGATGAGAAGCTCAGAGCTCCAGAAAGCAAAAGAATCTTTCCTTAACTCAGATAATGCACATTCTCAACCTATTACACTGATCTTTCCATGTTTGAGGAATAAAGTATCTGAAAACAAAGTGAGAATATATACAAAAAAAAAACCCATAACTTTGAGGTGTATGAAATGTCCCATAGAATAAACTGTTTTAAGCACTGTGGAATTCTAGAAACACCTATATATAGTACACAAATTACAAACAATTCTTAGCTATTTATTTTTGAAGTTTCAAAAAAAAAATCTTTAAGAAGAAATAGGTAAACTCCCCAAATATACAACAAATCTACCCCTCACACCCAAATATGTATTTAAAAAGCAGGAAGGGTGTCTCTCCTGGTTTGATTATGTACATAGCCCAATAAACCTAAAATTGCTGTAAGTGCAGACCTTTTTTTTTTTTTTTTTTTGAGACAAGAGTCTCACTCAGGTTGCCTGGGCTAGAGTGCAGTGGCATTATTATAGCTCACAGCAACCTCAAACTTCTGGGCTCAAGCGACCCTCCTGTCTCAGCTTCCCAAGTAGCTGGTACTATAGGCGTGCACCACCATGCCCGGCTAATTTTTCTATTTTTAGTAGAGACGAGGTCTCATTCTTGCTCAGGCTGGTCTTGAACTCCTGAGCTCAAGTGATCCTCCCACCTTGGCCTCCCAAAGTGCTAGGATTACAGGTGTGAGCCACCGTGCCCAGCCACATAAGTGCAGACTTTTAAATTCAGCAATGTAGACATTTCAAGCTCTGCAGGGCCATAGTCCTTTGATTTTGCAGATGAGTAAACTGAGGTTCAGAGGCGGGGAGGTGACTTACTCAAGGCCACATGGTTCATAGTTTATAGAAGCAGGACCAAAACTTAAGTCTCCTGTTTTGGGGTTAGAGCATAAAAGGAACTGAAGCTCATAACAGTGTCCCTGAAGCCCCACAACAACTCAAATCATCTGGGAACAACTGACCTTTAGCCATTCTCCAGTCCTTACGAGGCAAGAAAGGGAAATTGGATGTTCTGGAAAGATGTTGAATAATCCCTGGATTGGAACAAAAGCATTTTCTGCCTGACCCTTAATATAAAAGTTCCGAAACAATCTAATTTCCTTAAGCATTCATAGCTGTCTTGCATTGTTTGGAAAACACTTATATTCTACGTGCCCCTCCTTGTCCAATTATCAAACAAAGGGGGGGAATCTTTGTGAACTCACGCTTAAGCTATGGGGTTTTCTAAGCTTTCCTAAGGGAGTCCTGTATACCTGAATCTAGCTTTTCATTACAGTGCTGGCATCTTGACGTTTGGGACACATCTATTTATTAAGCATCATGGGATGATTAATCAATATTTTGCCATCTCTTTTCAACTCTACGAGGAGAACATCATTGTTCAGCTTCCATTCTTCCTTTATGCCAACAACAGCAAACCTTGACTCTAGGTTGACAAAGAAGAAAAAATGTGTAAACATCCTGGGATTAATTACTACTGGGATCTATCTGCTCATCCACGCTAATAAAGTACGAGACTTCCCTCTATTCATCATCTTTATTTCCTCAGAGACACCAGAAAACAACCCTCCCTAACAAAGTGGAATGAATCTGATTAATGCAAGAGCTCAGCGGCCTGAATCCTTCACCACACCAGCAGAAATAAAGGGGGTGGGGGTGGGGGTCAGATACAAAGTGGCTACATAACCTTTTGTCTACCGTAGCCCACTGTCGCCAGCCAGATTAGCATCCAAGGCAGAGAGCATGAAGGTCTGACATTCAGCTCTGTGTTTTTGCCGAAACTAATTTCCTTTCCAGCATTCGAGGCCGTGGCCACCGGGCCTTCCTGGCAGGTCTGGTTCTTTTGCCAAGGAACGAATGTCAGGGGCTTTCGTGTCTTGGAAAGGAATGTGCTGTTTCACTGGCCCGCAGCAGCGTCCAGGGGACCCGACACCAGGGCAGCGCCACGTTTGTGCTGGCCGTTGACTAGTGGCAGCACAGACTGGCCAGAAGCAACACCAACGCCCTTGGCACGGTGCCCCTAAAGCACATCTTCCCATTCCTTTGACAGAAAAGAGGACAGTGGGGTTAGGGAATAGGGTTTTGAGAAAGATAGGAGTCAACAAAAAGAAGTCATAAAATCTGGAAAATATTAGGTCCCTGAGGACCCTATCATGGCCTCAGGCTCCTGCATGGTTGGCCCGTCTCATTTTCCAGCGTCCTCTCCCTTCCTAGCTGCTGATACCCTCCAAGCACACTGGCCTTATTTCAAGGCCAAGTTCCCTCCCTCCTCAGGACCTTTGCACAGGCTGTCCTCACTCCATGAACATCCCCCATCCCACCACCCCACCCCCCGCACCTAGCTAACTCCACTCAACACTTAGGCCTAAGTTCAAACATCACTTCCTCAGGTTGCCCTCCCTGGGATATTAGGCTGGGCCAGGCCCACCCGTGTCACAATTCAGAACACCTGCTTCTGCTGGAATTTTACATTTATCTGTGGGATCGTTTGAACCATATGTTCTTTCCATATGATGGTGACCTCCATGAAGTTAACTCCTGGCTTTTGTTTCTGTGGTGTGTGCAGCACCCGGCCCATTGCACCGCACGTGGGAGACACGACTGAGTAGGTGTCATGGCAGCATTTTTACCAAGGAGGAACCTAAGCCCTAGAGACATTAAGCACCTAGCCCAAGGTCAAAGGTCACGTGGCTAGTTAATGGTAGAGCAGAGGCCAGACATGGCAGTTGGCTTCTAATGCAGCGTTCTTACCATGTGTATCAGCAGGTAACCTAGAGGACCCGGGTTTTAATCTTGACTCCTGCATTTCCTTGCCATATAAACTTGGCCAACTTACATGACTTCTCTTAGCTGCATTTTCCTCTTTTGCAAAATGGGTTTAATAATATACCTGCAACAGAAATTGACAAATGGGCAAATGCGTATAACTAATGTAATAATTATCAACTGTTATTACTCTAGTCATGGCTCAAAAATCCAGATGTTGTTAATTAAGAATTTGTGATAGTTCGGACAAGAACTTGGCTGGTGTTGACTTTTTCAAAATTTATGAAGAACTAAGAGCAGTTCAGAACTTATTTGAGGCGAAGAGGGAAAGAAAAGAAGAAAGACTTAGATTGCAAAGAGAGTCTTAACATTAACAAGAGTATGTTTAAACTCCTTAAGAGGACAAATGGTTTTAAAAATATCAAATTGGGCATTTTTAGAAGAATTTATTCACAGACAACCCTGCTATGATAATTACAAATGGTTCTTCTCTATTCATCAAAGCATGTCTCCCAAGGGTTTCTGCAGTACAGTTATTTATCAGCCTGCTTCTAATGGGTATTGGTACTTGACAGCAACAAAACTACATATCCCTTAAAATAGTTTAGAACTGATCTCACTGGTTCCCCCAAGCCCATCTCTCCCAACTACAAAGCTGCTATTCCTTCGCTGTCTAGCACAAAGGAAGTGCCTCCTTGCCTCCAAATCTTTGCATATGCTGATCCCTCTGCCAGGAGCCCCCTTCCCAAGACCTTTACAGGGCACGTTCTTTCTCATCACTCAGGAGCCAAGGCAGGTTCATTTCTTTGGATTAAATTACTTTACAGCTCTCACCTTTTTTGGGAATTACCCTCGATCCATGTGGGTTTATTTAATTCCTGTCTCTGCCCCTGTAGGGCCAGGGCGTCCAGCAATAAGTGGCTTCTGTTTTGTCCCAGTGCCTGGAAGAGTGTCTGGTATATCGTAGGCATCCAGGAATTACTCGTCGAATGAAGTGTGCAGTTTCTAAACCAATTTGACTGGGTTAGGAAAAATTGATTAGAGAGCTAATCCTGATAGAGCCAAACAAATAAACAAAATCCTTTAACCTGCTTAGCAGGAGAGCGCTTTCTTTCAGAAATAGTGTACCATTTGGCATTTTTACAGAAAATCAGCTGCAATACTGGCAAACATTGGATAGTCATGAAGACAACTGTTTAAAGGGTGTTAAAGATTGACTGATGTTCTAAAGACACAATCGACAACAAACCTCACTTTTCTCTCTCTCCCTACCCCACCCGCACAACTCCACCACCCTTTATAAAAGCTTCAACCTAGAAACACTTGGGACCAAATACTGTGTTTTATGAAATTAATACAAGCAGGGAGAAGGCAGTAATGGTGTCGTTCACATGGTAACACAAATTCTGAGCTCAATAAATATTAAATCAATCATCCAGGAAAGCTAATATAAACAGTGTGTTGTCATTGATTAATTTATTTAAGAATCTCTATCTGATTTACTCTCAGAGGAGCCCCAGTGGAAAGTTCATTATTTGGCAATGAACATGTTGATGCAACCTTGTGCTAATGAGGAAACTTACTGACCCACAAAGATTGCGTGTCTTGTTCAAGGAAATCTAGGGGGCCGTTTGGGCCAGGTGGGAAAAGAGAATGCTAATTCCTCCTGCTCTCCCCACCTGTGTGCCTTCCCTCTCCCTTGGCCTGGATTTTTCTCTTTCCACTTTCAAGTTTTCCCTCCCCTTTCATCTCTCCTTCTCCCCTCCACCCTTCTTTACTTCTCCTTTCAAAACCATCCCTCCTCAGTTATGGTCTTTGTGCTCTGGTCTGTATTTTGGGCATGGCTGGAAAAGAAGATGGTTCTGATACTAAAAATAATGCATATACATGAAAGCTCCCAAACTCAGGTACTGTAGAAACTGGGCAGGTCATTTAAGTGAGGGAAGCAGGTGAATGTCACAATAGAGAGCAGTGGGGACTATGGCAAACAGGAGAGGGCTGTTCCTCCTCAAGAGGGAGTCGATGCCACCCAGCTCTGTCCCATGTTGCCATGGAGAACTGTGAACCCAGCACGACCAGATCTATCAAGCTGGAAACTTGGGAAATTGTTCAAATTTTAAAACCCTGCATGACCCCCCAGTTTCATGTTTGATTGGATTCGGCCCACAGGCTGGCTGCTTGCAAGCCCCGATGTCCACTGCCCCTGGCTCAGAGTCCCTCTGCACTGCCACCCCACTCCCCGTCTGGCCACTCATCTTCCTTTCCCACTCGCACCCCACCCCCCACTTCTACTCCCGTTTTCCCTTTACATTTACTTCCTCTCCCTCTCCCTCTCTCTGTGCCCTGTGTCTGTCCTCCTGGCCCTTGAGTCTGGTGTTTCCAAGTCCGTCCCCTGCAAGGCCTGCTAAGACATCGCAACACAGCTAGTGCAGAGAAGAAAACTGGAGCCGGAAGAGCCAAGACCAGTTTACCAGGCTGAGTGAAGAGAAGGGACTCGGCCCCTGGGCCCATGCGAAAATTCAGCTTAGAGAACCGTGGAGAGCAAACGTCAGGGCAAGAAGGTCGGGACCACCGCAACCCCCACCCCACACTCTTCTCCCGCAGTCCTCCCAGCTTCTCTCTCTAGTCCTATGTAACACTATCCGAAGGTTCCAGAGAGCTTTCCCCATGCTCCAAGAACAAGTAAAGAGCCAAGGAAAAAGAATCTCTAATGCTTTCCAAAACAAAATCTTGGACTAAGTTTGTGAAGCCAGAAGCAGCCACCAGCCCGCATCCTGTCTTGGTGAGGGACAGTCTGCCAGCCGGGCTGGGGTCCCACATAGTGACCGTGAGAAGAGAGCCACAGCTCTGTCTCCACATCCAAGGCACCGTTTACTGGTCTGCCTTCTAGGAACGCAGAAACAGACCCCAGTAATGCAGAGGTCACGGTCTCCATGGGAGGACTCTGAGTGCTCTACATGCATCCTGCCACTTAACTCTAACATCTCTATGAGGCAGGAACTACTATGAGCTCCATTCTGTAGATGGGGAAACCGAGGCAAAGAAATATTAAGCAATATATTCAAGGTCACAAATACACCCTTCCCAAGATTGCTGTGGAAACTAAATGGGATTCTGCACGAGCTACATTAATAAGCTGCAAAGTATCAAAGAAGTGTTCATTTTAATTTTAAACTAATTTGCACAGAGCTATTAGCAGCAGATAATATGTTAATATATTATCCTTCCCAGGAGACTCATTCATGCAATAAATACTGATCGAGCATCCACTATTGTACCCTAGATGTAGGGATGCATATAGAGGATTCTAGAATCTCTGTGACTCAGTCCAAAGTGGGGTCATGGCAGACAAATGAGGAGGGCCCCTTCCCCCTATCATGTGGCCCTAGACTAACCACCCCATTTGGCCCTGTCTTTAAGTGGGAGTGTACCCAGCAGAGAACGCTGGGTACGGTGTGTTGGGAAGAGCCTGCCCTGCTGGGGCCTCCGTTCTGAGCAGGCGTCTGCTGCAGCTCTCTGCCGAGTCTGCTGTCTGCCTCTTGAGTGGATGATAAATCCCAGGCCCTTCTTCCACCCAACACTACCTTTGTTGCCTTTGCGTGCCCTGCAAGCCTCTCCTTCCCAGCCTTTCCTTCCTCATCTCATTTCTATTCCTGGGCTCCAGAGCCAAGTCCATGATAAGTCACCTTGACGTGATTATAAGTAGCAAGTTCCAGGAAAGGCGCTGGATGAACCTGCTTTCCTTCCTTTTTCATGGGGCAATCCTCCTACTCCGGGGCATTTCAAGGGCCCAGATTCAGGCCAGCTGGTGCTCATCAGCTTGGAAAGTGACTTCTCTTGGGGGGTGGGGGTGGGGTAGCATTCTACCCATTAGTGAACTGGGAAGGCTGGTCAGGATGTTCCCTGGGTGTCTTTGCTGTTCTCACTGTCGTGCTCAAATGATCGTAGACACTCAGACCAAAGGGGATGGAGGGTACTCTAGGCAAAGCCAGACTTCCTCACCAGCAGGGCGGGCATCCACCTCCGTGGTGCAATTTCAGGGGTGGAGAGACCTCCCACCTTTCTCCCGAATCCCCCATGTCTGATTCCAGAAACTCTCGCATATTATCATCATCTTGGGAAACTGAATCCCTGTTAAAATGCAATATCATTAAAGATACTTAACTTTAAGGATCCTTAGCTCAGGAAGAGAATGCACCTTGGGGTTTTGTAAGACAACTTCCACCATGGCGTGAAGCGGGCATTGCCAGGGGCCTTGAACAAGACAGGACTTCCAGGAAGGAGCAGAGAGAAAACACTGGACTAAGCCTGCTGGGGGGAGAAACAGTGCTTGCCCCTTCCCTCAGTCCCCTTCCATCTTAAGCCCTTCCTCTCTGTTTGACAAACAGGTGCGTAAACAAGACTCATCTTCGGAGGAAGGAAGGTGGAGAGAAGTTCTGGGCAGGACCTTTTGCTTTCTGTCAGGAAGTGAACAGAACCTGCCCACAATGGCAGGGCTTTGACCCAAGCACCCATGGGAAACCATGAAGAGTAAAACCCAATCCCTGCATGTTGGGGATTTGTGATAAAGTAACTACACACAAGCGACAGTAAAGCAAGGCAGACAGTGAGAGGTGTTATGACAGTGGTGTGAGGGACATACTTGGGAGAGACTGAAATTAATTGTGGCAACAATGAAGTGAGAGAATGAATTGAAAATACTCGTGGAAGCAGCAGATTTTAAAGGGTGGATCGACCAGGGACGGTGGCGTTCCGGGAACGCATCCAGCATGAGCACCAGCACGGAGGTGGGTGCTGCTCGTGACCTAGTCTGGTCCAGCGGTCGGAATGTGACATCAGGTGCTGTGGAAGGCGGAGACTAGAGAACGAAACCAAGTCATGACGGTGGAGGGCCAAGGCCATGGGATTTCATTCCGAAGGCAACATCGGACGCATGAGGGGCAGGAGAGCATGGTGCTTGCGAGCATCGGTCTGTCTGGCACCGTGCCGATGCCCTTGCTCCCAACATCACATCGTTTGCTTAATGTCGCTGAGTTCCAGTCTCCGTCTGTAACATGTAGATGATACTACTCCCATTTCATAGCCTCCTTGTGAAGACTCAACGAAGCAATGCATGCAACTGTGTGCACGGTGCTGGGCACACGCTAAGCATTTAGTAAATACTTATTTTTAACTTTAAAGATTTTGACATGGAAAGTGACAAGGTCGCGACAAGGTCGCGTCTTGTCTCAGGATGCCAGCTGGGTGACTAACCAGACCAGCTGGCTGGCTGAATGAAGGAAGCTGAGAGAATGGGGCAGGGGACAGCCATGTTTCGGCACACAGGAGGGGCTGGTCTAGAATGTGGGGCTGGCGGAGGGGAAGCATGGGGACAAGTCTGCAGCTGGCGTGGGCTGGGGGGTGGGAGAGTCCCAGGACCTGGCAGCCAAGGGAGGAAGAGTTTGCTTTGCTCAACCCAGAGGAAGCATCTTCTCTTCCTAAGAGAGGGTAGAAAGGACCTCAGCGTGTCCAGAGTATCTCTCAGGAGCTGCTTAGACAAAGGGGGTGAGGGAAAGGCCACAGCACGGACGAAGGCCCAGAGGTGAGACGGGATGTGTGGAATAGCCCGGTGGCTGCTTGGCAGTCGCACTTGTGCTGCAATGTCCTGGCATCAACACGAAAGGTGCCCCAAGGGCGAGACTGGCCCCGGCATACTGCTCTTGGCTCATTTACACCAGCGCCTGCACTGCCCGCCTCGTCTCCTCTGCTTGTGCCGATTCTCCTTATCCTTCGTGGCCCTGCTTAAGTCACACGTCCTCCTTGGGACGTTTTCCAACAACTCTGGCCCACGCTGATCTCTCCCTTCTCTGAACTCCAGAAGCGCTTGAGACAGACTCACTCTGTTTCGCAGTTAGTTGTTCTTTAATCTGCAAAACAGGGAAACAACTACACAGAGCTTTTTCGTGTAGATTAAATGAAACAACCCTTGTAATGCACTCAGCACAGTACCTAGTGCCTCATCAGTGCACAACAAACACTGGCGGTGCTCCCGCTGGCTGGCGCTCCTCCACTGCTCCACGCTGACACCGGCATCGTTGCTTGCACACATAAGGCGGATGGCATCCTTAGGAGCCACACACTCCTGGAGACAGGGGTTCGTGGGCGATAGCTGTTATGCCAACCCTTTCTCTCCCACTCAGGAAAACATTCTGGAGAACCAAGTGAATGAATACGACATTATTATTGCGCTTACCTTGAATCCACTCTAATTCATGTTTGTTTTATAAATCATCTGCCAACATTGGTACTTTAGCTTCATGAGTCACAGATTCCTTGTGGCACACACCTCATGATATATTGTGACTCATCAACGTGCTGTGGCCCCGAAGGTGAGAACATCTGCTCAGGTATTAGCCTATGTTAGTTCTATCTTCCTGGCTAGACCGTAGACTCAGTGAGGACAGGGACTTCTTCCCTCCTACCATGGTACCCAGCGCAGTGCTTGGCAGGTAGGCCCTTGAAAAATAGTCACGTGCTAATGAACTGATGTCTGGCAGTGCAAGATATAGGTCGTTCAAAGCTGGAACTTTCAGAGGTATCTCTAATTGTGCCCCATTCCTATGAAAATCTCTGTAAAGGGAGAACATTTCATTAGGACTCTTCTGTATATTCATCAGGGTGTTTTGGGGTTCAAATGGCAGAAATCTAACTCAAACTTCCTTAAGCAAAAAAAAAGGGGGGACAAAAATTGTTTCATAGAACTGAAAAGGCTAAAGGTGTGGTTAAATTCAGGTAAGGCTTGATCCAGATGCTCAAATTTTATCAACATGAATCTGTCTCTCTCAGTCCCTTAAATCTGTTTTTCTTCTACTCTGTTTTTATTTTCTAGCATATCTGACAGGCAAAGATAGCCACCAACATCTTTGGGCACATATTCTCTCAGTTTGACAACAGCTGGCAAAGTCCTCTCACTTTCCTAATTGATTCAGCAGAATCCCAGAGTTGACACTTAGAGATGCAGAATGGGTCACAACTTTCCCAGAAGAAAATCTTGATACATTTCCTAGAGGTAGAAGAAATGGATACTAGGCAGGCAAATATTTTTGACATTTGGGAAGCCTGGGTGATGCACGATGGTGATGTGTAAAAGCAAGAACAACCGTTTCCATGCCAACTGCTGTCACTATGGTGAGAAAGACACTGTCCCATTGCATCATCTGTGAACAGAGGGTGGCCTTTTGCAGAGAGCTCTGAGCCCTGACTTTGCTGCCATCATGGCAGAGCTGTAGTTAGAAGGCCCTTGCAGAACCTGTCCCCATCAGAATGAAGAGATGTTGATGGCATCTGCTGAGCTACGTGGAAGAGGGCTTTGCACGTGATTGAGCACAGCTTACATAACCAGCATGGGAGGACATCTGGAAACATCTGCTAGCCAGGTAGCAAGAATGTGAATGTACTTCGTCCTGGTGTGATTGCTCTGTCTCAGGAATTACCTTCTCAAGTGACTGCAAAGAAGACAGAATTCCACACCCCATCCCATCTCCATGCTTGATCTTCTCTCGTCCATTACTTTCCATTCTCTAGAGATAAAAATTGACTTTGGCCAAGATCACTGCTGCCTACGACCATGAAGAAATGTGCTGGCTTAGCAAGAAGCTCCTTCGTCAAGATGACGTTTTTCTTGGCCAGTATGCTCTTGAAGAGAAAAAAAATATAACTATTGAAAGACAAGTTTTACTTACTATGCAGACACCTTTCATCTTAAGGGGTTTTCCTGCCGAGACCAGCCTGGGAAACATAGGAAGACCCTGTCTCTACAAAAAATAAGAAAAATTAGCCAAGTGTGGTGGCTAGTGCCTATAATCTCAGCTACTCAGGAGGCTGAGGCAGGAGGATCACTTGATCCCAGAAGTTGGAGGCTGTGGTGAGCTATGATCATACCACTGCACTCCATCCTGGGTAACAGAGTGAGACCCTGTCTTAAGAAATAAACAAGAACGAGTCACTATGTCAAAATCTGGCTAATGGCTTGTCAGAAGTATATAGGGTCTGGAGGAAAGAGGATTTTTTTCTTTCAATCATGTAGATTCCATCTAGAAGAAACCAGAGACTTAAGTAGTTGCTATGTCATCTTGGATGGTGACTTCTTCGGGCTTTCAGGTTGGTACAGAACTACTTTATTTTACACGCTTTCCATCATTTCTCAGAAGAAATTAAAAAATCAGATGCCGGATGCCGCAGATAAATTTCTGGAGACTGCATACTCTTACCAGTGAGTTTTCACTCCTTTGTAATCTGCAGGGTAATAATTAGCATGTAGAAATCAGTCTATTTCAATGAGAAACTCAAGAGTTAGGTGTAAAGGACATCCCCAGGAATTCTTTTCCCTCCTTTGTGCTGGCTCTTTAGCATTGCAAGTGGTGGGAAAATGGCACTCTGAATGAAGTGCTCACTCAGGCAGCACACTCCCTTCCTTTCGATTTTAGCCTAAGTGGCATTAGGAAGTAGTCCCTCATGGACAATGTGGGCTCCTACACATAACTGTAGAAGTTATTATAAATTGACTTTGTATATAAGAGGAAGATGCCCCTGAATAGGGGCATCTATTCAAATGAACCCATTGTGCAGGGTCATGGATGCAGCCAGAAAGATCTTTAACAGGCTACTCAAATTACTGTGGTAATAGGAGTAAGAAAGAAGCTGGACCACTTGGATAATTGAAGCTGCAGATGATCAAAAACTCTTTTTGCTAAATGGGACTAATAGGCTCCCAGATTGGCATCAATCCCAGTGAACAAGGACTACAGCCACATTTACTTGCAATAAGATCATGCTTTTAATGCTTGACTGTTAGATTCAAGAGAGGAGGAAGGAAAAAGTCATTTCAAGTCAGGGTGACTTGAAGGCTATTATGCAAATTCAACAGACATACAAGTAAAGACTACTAATCCAGAGGCTCCCTAAGCATCCTTGGGCTCTAAGAGGCAATCAACCATTCCCTGCTACCTACTAGGAAGAGGCAAAAGAACTTGATGTCAGTATTTGTACTTGGGTGTTATTAGAATGATCTAGTGATTGAGCTTAGGTCAACAGCAGGGCTCAGCAGCAAGTTTCTGACTCAAATAAGCGTTGGGAGTTTGCACAATCTCTAATTGTCAGGCAGAACTCACCATTATGTCTGTGTTAGCAACTGGTGCAATTGTGTTTATGATAGGAAAGAGAAATTTATGAAACAGATTCCCAGACTTTAAGAGAGAAAGAATTAGCATCTGAACTCTGCCTCTTGAGAATGAGTGGTCCTATTCAGCTTATGAGGGACGAATGTGTGGTAATCACAGAAGAGTGGTTAATAGCTTGGTTTGGGTGTCAGCCTTGGAGCATATTCTAATTCTGCTACTTAATACCTGTCTGGGATTGATTATTTTAGTTATTTAAATTGATTGACTCTCAGCCTTTTCTCTTTAAAATGGGGAGGACAGTATCACTTATTTCTTCTTTATTAAAAAGGGAATGATAGTACCATTGTTGTAAATACTAAATATAAAAATGTATTTAAGGTGCCTAGAACTATGTGGAACACTTACAAAGATGGACCATGTTCTGGGACATAAAGCAAGTCTTAATACATTTAAAGAGATTCCAGTCATACAATATGTTTTACAACTAAAATGGAATTAAATTTGAGATCAATAATACAATGATATCTATAAAATTCCCAAACATTTGAAAGCTATATAAAACACTGCTTAATAATCCTTGAGTTAAAGAATAAATCAAAAGAGAATTGAGACAGTATTTTGAACCAAATGCAAATGAAAAGATGGCATATTAGAATTTATGGAATGCTGTTAAAGCAGTATTTAAGGGGAAATTTATAGCACTAAAATTCCTATACTGGAAAAGAATAAACTTCTCAAATCAATGACCTGAGCTTCCACATGGAAGTAAACAACCTAGAAAAAGAAGAATAAGTTAAAGTCAAAGTAAGCAGAAGAAAGGAAATAATAAAATAAATTAATACATCAATGACATAGAAAATAGAAAAAAAATAGAGAAAATCATTGAAAAAACAAGCTGGTTCTTTGAGATCAATAAAATTGATTAACCACTAACTGAACTGAGTTGGAAAACAGGGAGAAGACATAAATTATGAAATATCAGGAATGAGAAAAGTGACAGCGCTACAGATTCTACAGATATTAAAAAAATAATAAGAGAATATTATGTACAGCTCTATGCCTATAAAATAAATAATAAGTTCCTATAAATTTGACAACAAATGAAACGGATAAATTCCTTGAAAGACAAAATCTACCCAATGTCGCTCAGGGAGAAATAGCCTAAATTTGTGGTTAAAGACCTTCCCACATATAACAAAACAAAACACCAAAGTCCAAGCCTAAATAACTTCCTTGGGGAATCCTGGCAAACATTTAAGAAATAATATCCAAACTCTTCCAGAAACTTGAAGAGCAAAGAATACTTACCAGCTCATTCTATGTGCTCACCATTACAGATGATGATATTACAAGATAAAAAATTTACGAACCAATATTCTTTAAGATCATAGAGCAAATAATCTTAACCAAAATAAATCCAACCTAAAAGCATATAAAAAGTATAGTATATCATGACCAAGTAAATGGCATTATTCTGAAGTCTACCCAAGAAATGTAAAGTTGGTCTAACATTTGAAAAATCAATCAATGCAATTCACCATATTAATAGACTAAAATACATACATATAATTATCAAAACAGATGCAGAAAAGCATTTGACAAATTCTTGAAAGGAAAAAATCTCTTAGCAAACTAGGAATAGAGGGAAATTCTTCAACTTGATAAAAGACACCTACAAAACACCTATATTTATACATGCCTAATGATAAAATTAAGTGAAAGACTGAATGCTTTCCCCCTAAGATCAGAAACAAGAAAAATATGTCAATTCTCACCACTTCTATTCAATATTGCACTAATGCAATAAGGCAAGAGTAAATAAATGGTATATAGATTAGAAAAGAAGTAAAGTTGTCTTTACTTACAGATGATATGATCGTATATATAGAAAATCTTATGGAACCTACAAAAAAGTTACTAGAAGTTATAAATAAGTTTATCAAGCTTTCAGGATACAAAATAAATATAAAAATTGTATTTATATATAATAGCAATGAATAATTATGAGCTAAAATTAAGCAACAATGCTATTTACAATAGTATAAAAAATATAAAATGGTTAAGGATTATATCTGACAAAATATGTGTAAGACTTGTACAATGAAAACTACAAAACACTGCTGAAAGAAATCAAAGAAGACCTAGGAATGGTGATATATACAATGTTCATGGATCAGAAGATGCAAAATCAATCAATAGTTTCAATGCAATCCCAACCAAAATCCTATCAGACTTTACTGTACAAATTGACAAACTAATTCTAAAATTGATCTGGAAAT
>CAUYPO010086695.1:0-36381 GCA_963574435.1 Cheirogaleus major
ATGTCATACTGAATGAGGGAAAATTGAAAACCATTCCTATTTAGAACCAGAACCAGACAAGTTTGCCCACTGTCTCCACTTCTATTCAACATAGTGATGGAAGTCCTTGCTATAGCAATCAGACAAGAGAGTGGAATTAAGGGTGTCCATATGGGAGCAGAAGAGATCAAAGTCTCACTCATTACTGATGATATATTATATCTAGAAAACCCCAAAGATTCAACCAAGAGACTCCTAGAATTAATAAATGAGTTCAGTAAAGTCTCAGGACACAAAATCAATGCATACAAATCAGAGGCATTCATATATGCCAATAACAGTTAAGCCAAAATTCAAATAAAAAACGCAATACCTTTTACAATAGCCTCAAAGAAAATTAAATATCTAGGAATATATTTAACAAAAGATGTGAGAGACATATACAGGGAGAACTACAAAACACTAAGAGAAGAAGGTATTTTAGGTAAATTGGTCAGAGAAGTTATCTCAGAGGAGATGATATTTGAATGGCATTCAAGTAAGAACTGAATGATGATCAAAAGCACCTTGCTGTAGGAAGATCATACTATACACTCTCAGAACTACCATCTGCTTAACACTTTTAATTGACAAGAAGCGTAATTCAGCTCAAATGTAGAAAATGTGGTAAAATATTAAGCTGAAGAAGTTATAAAGAAACATATCTTGTGGGGACTTGCGCAGCATTCTAAAGAGTTGGACTATTATTCTAATTGCTACAAGAAACCACTGGAGACACACACACACATGTATATATATACACAGAGACAGAGAGAGAGAGAAGTGAGAGAGACTCTTTCACTCTGTTGCCTAAGATAGAGATAGAGGGCAGTGGCATCATAGCTCGCTGCAACCTTCAACTCCTGGGCTCAAGTGATCCTCCTGCCTGTGTCAGCCTCCAGAGTAGCTGAGGCTACTGTCTGTAGAGACAGGGTCTCATGATGTTGCTCAAGATTTTCTCTAACACCTGGCCTGTGATCCTCTCTCCTTGGCATTGCAAAGTGCTAGAATTACAGGTGCAAGCCACTGTGCTTGGCCAATTAGATATTTTTGATTCTGAGAAATAAGATGATCTGAGTAATAATTCAACCTTTTAACAAACTTACTTTTAACTATATATAGGTAAATATAGTTTAATATATATAATTAAATATAGTTTATATATAAACATAATATTTTATATATATACACACATATATATATGCACACACACACACACACATATATATACTCCTGAGTAGGAGTTTGCTAAAAGTAAATTTGTTAAAAGATACATATATATATGTATATGTATATGTATGTTTTGCACACACACATATATGTGTGTATATATATGTTTTGCATGCATACACACATATAAGTGTTTGTGTGTGTGTTTATGTGTGGTTTGGGTCCTCTATTCCAGTAGTTGAGTCTATTCGTCTTTTGAATTTCTTTCAAATTGCCTCAGGGGCCTAAGGACCCTATGTAAATCTGCTGAGGCACATAGTGATACCCTGCCAATGTATTTGGTTTCCCAGGCACGGTCTTGGAGTCATGCTCTTTAAGGGTAATATATTTCAGACTGCTTAACAGCAATAACTTCCATCTCCTACTACCTCTATTAACAGGGAAACTCGCAAAACAGTTGGATTAATGGAAAATTATAACATTATAAATTTTGAGACTAAAGGTCTCCTACCCTCATGCAATCTATAATTTTAGTAGACATTATTATTGATAATTTAACAGTATAAATTCTAATATCTACTATTTTACTTACTCTGATTTTAAAACAACTGAACTCCTTAAAGAAAACTGGAGGTATTTTCCAATGGACTGGGTAATTTATACTCAATTGTTCCTACTTAAATGCTGTGAAAAAATGTCTCCCGTCTCTGTTTTTAGTTTTAAAAACATTTACAAATGACTGGCATTATACATAAAAATCTCAGCAACAAAAGACAAATAAAGCAAATTCTGTATTAGTATGCTTCTTTTTTTGATTCTTAGTTTTTTTAGACAGGGACTTGCTTCACCACAAGAATTTAAAATCCCCTGCTAAGTACAGATATAATTCAAATTATATTGCTGCTTGTGTTTGTGTTTTAATAAACAAGGGAGAGAATGAAAAAGAAAAGGAAAATCTTAAAGATAATAACTGGATGTTTTCCCTGAAGCCACAGAGTAACTAATATAGTGGGGTGAATAAATGATATTCATCATTTTCTTCCAATCATAATTTCATATGTAGCAGAATATATATGCAACTTCAAAAGATAGCAGACACAAGGTTTAAGAAAATAATATGGTAAATGCAGTTTTCCTTTTTTCCTCCTCATGATATATCATTACAAGTCTGCATTATAATTTAGTACCTAGCAATAACTCTTAAAGAAAATACATTTATTTTCTAAGGGTTAAACGAAAAGCAGGGTAAACACACCATATACTTGTAAAACTATTGATCTAAAAGGTGGGAAACTTTCCTAAACCCAACAACACAAATCATTCAAATTTAACATGCTAACTTTGACTATAATTTTAAATAAAAATGACCGAGTAGTGTAGTGTTCATCAAAATGTGTTTCTCAGACTCCCAACTACAGTTGGAAGAGCCTAATTGGCCAAGAGCCCTAGCTACTGAGCTCTGCAATTCATTCCTGCATTTGTAGTGAGGGCACACTTCCCATGGACTGCCTTCAGCCAATGACTGAGCACTGTGGCAATACGAAAGTAGACCCTTCTAGTCATGGTACTCTTCTGAAGGTCAGCTTTGACTCAAATATTCACTACCAGCCTTGAAGTCTAGGATGCTTGCATCCAATTCCTTTCTTTCTCTATTTCACTCAGAGTTCTACCTCATCACAGCCTGATAGGTGTCTCTGTCTTCCATAATTCCCTTCCCATTTTCTTCCATAGGCATTTATCTTAATAAAATTCTTACATGTTTAATCCTATTTTAATATCCATGAAAAAGAATGGCCAGGCTAAAATAAATAGTTAATATTTCCATGTTATTTCACATATAGATGAGTGTGATCACCATAAGAGTGCTGTGAAAAAGGCAAAATAAGTATTGTCATTATTTAACAGAGGAAAACAAGAGGCAACTCAATGACATTCTAGATTATATGTGATCTGAAAGTGACATGTCGTTGCTGAAAATCAAATTCCAACCCAAAGTGACCTTTTCTTCAGTTATCACCTCTAGTTTGGTATGAATTAAATAAAACCACCTAACATTCAATTAAAATGGATTAAAAAAGTTACTGCCCTAATTTCCTTTACAGGAAAAAGAATTTAAGGAAATAGTCCACAGACACTAGATCCATAATATGGAATAATAACATGAAGAAAAATTACAAAAAGAACAGCATGTTATTGCATATATGAAATTAAATCAATAGATTTTTATCAATTTCATCCAGTTTTCAGTGATTTCAATCACCTTAATTTATGAGTTGGATAACCTGTCATATCAGTTAACACAACGATCTTCTTGATTAGGCCTAATTGGACCTGTCACTGACAATAGTCCAGATTAGAAAATGTCACAGCAGAGCTTTATAGGGTCAGTGACCTCTGATAGACTTTAGAAGAATTAGCCAGAATCTACATTGTGGACAAGGGGAAAATATCATACAAGAAACATGTATGTGTGTATACTTATTTCATATATCAAATTTATATTAATACTTATTTTTGTATTCCCATTGTTTTTTGAACGTGATATATGATGTATATTTTCCCATGACCTCAAATGTTTATTGAAATGTATTCTTTTACTTAATCCTCTGTGAAAGGACAGATGCTCAAAGAGGTTAGGTAACTTGATCAGATCACACTGTTTAATTAATGGGCATAATAATAATGATATTTAATACCTTGCTTATAGTGTTATTGTGATTATTAACTTAGTTAATTAATGAATAATATTTAGAATAAAGGTAAACACATTGTAAGCATCAATCAATGACAGCAATTATCATTAGTATTATTTTGGTTGAGTCTAGTCTCTGCTTCTATACTTTCTACTACATGATATTACTGGTTTTGTAGTTTTTAAATCCACAGATATATATCTATTTAAGTGTTTTGATGAATAATGTATAATTTTTCGCAATGATTTTTTTGAATGAAAATAATAACATGTATATAGTTTGTTCTGATATATACGGTATGTGTGTATATGTGTGTATCATATATTCCTGTAATAATATAAAAATGTATTATTATTATTGGCTTTAGATGCTGCTGCATTTATGGTGTTCTTCACAATATTTAGGATACCCACTCAGAATAAATAAAGAACATAGGCAATTAGTGGGCTTATTCAGCTACTTATTGGGCAAGACAAATCACGGTGTTTCTTTTGTTACATTATGCCTCTCTTAGAAGATGTTATATAGGATTCACTAATAAGAAATTATTCTGCTTTTCTACTTAACTGATAATTTTTTTTAAGAATTATTCCATGGCAAATATTATTTGAACCATAAGGGTTGGAAAGTATTAAGTAATAAATTCATTTAAAACCAAATTAGCAACAGGAAGAAACTAAAAATTATATATTTGTGTCCAACACATCTTGAAGACTGTATTTTTTTAAATGTATCATAGGAAATTGTGCACAATTCTTTGAGTCTACTTTAGTTTCCTTATTTAGTCTGAATTTCACCCACAGAAATAGTCATCCTTCAAAGTGTAATTATGTTTCTTTGAGATAGAAACTGCATGAATGTATCTTGTTCTTTCAAGAGCTAGTTTACTTATCAAGGTTCATGTTGTGCTTTCCAACAATCCTAACAGTGGGCATTAGAGATGGCACTGTGAAGGTTACAGAAATGATTAGTGAGATGTCTTTCTCAGTATTATGCTAACTGCAGCTTTCAAGAAATATACAAGACCCGAGGTAGTGGCAAGAGAGACAACAGAGGGTGAGCTGGAGAAAATAAAGGAAAAGGATCTAAAGGAGGAGAAAAGAGAGGGAAATAGACTGACATCCCACATCACAGTGTTTACAGGGATAGATTCACCTCAGTGATCTGTGTATGTCTGCACTGTTTAGCGGCATCAGTGCAATTCTATCCTGGAAACACAGATCAAGTTACTCTGCTAGTCTCTTCTCTTTCCTGTCAAATATTTGACTGATTATGAATTCTGTGGACAGTTTAAAGCTGTTTTATGCCAAAGTAAGTTCATGCCTGTCTTCTTCTGATTAACAAGGAAGAAATGGTTAAAATTTTCTTCTTGAGTGAGTAATGCTGGAAAGATTCTTGCTATAATGACAGTTGTCACTTAATGCTTCAGTATATGTTCACTTCCTCCCAATCTTCTTATTTAAGTTAGAACTGAAGCTATGGGATATAAATGCAGATACTAGTAGATATCAATTACTATTAATACAACGTGGTCATGAGAGCTGAACTAACCACTCACGGATTTAAACAATGAGATACCTTAGAATGATTTAATTGAATTGTTTTCTCTGGAAAAAATGTGTCTGCAATTGAGTTTTTTATGTCTGAAATAGTGATCCTTTTTCTTGTAAATGGATATTTTTCAGTAAGATCATTAAACAAATGTCTTAGTTTTGTCCCAGTTTCATCAGCTTTCCTTGGGTCTGTCTGCTCACCAAAAATGGCAACTAATTGCATGCCTTTAGCCAGGTTCTTTCTCTCTGATCTATAACACTTTGGAGCTAGACTAACTCATCTCTAGGGTCCCTTACAGTTTTTAAATTCTATGATTGTAGAATATTACTTCCTGCTCTTATTCTCTAAAAATATGGGGTGTTACTAGGAAGTGATATAAAAAGCAGACAGAAGCATAATATAGTGAAAAGATATAGAATAAGGAACTTGATAAATGTGAGTTTAGATCCAGCTCTTTTACCAAATGGTACAGGATGGTGAACAAGTCATTTAAACTTTCATCCTTATCTATAAAATGTAGATATTAGAATACTGTTGTTAAAGTTGAAATAAGATGCTATAGGGAAAAAAAATCCATGAAAGCAAAACCTCTGGAACTGGAACCTATTGATTAGTTTTTATTGAAACTAATTGAATAAAATATTTTAATATATCTTAAAATCTCAAATTCAAATGCTACCTCCTCTCATCCATATATTATTCTAACTATAGCAAATAAGACTCATCTACAAGCACACATTTTTCTCCAGGAGTTATATTTTATGTTTCTTTGGATGTAGGACGAATTTTGCCTGTGGTTTTGATTTTCAAGAGATAAGATTTTAATTTTTTTTCCTATCCTTTCACACTTTCTGATCTGATGATCTTTAGTTACTATTCTCTAAATAAGTCCTCTTCTTACCCACCTACAAATTGTACTCATTACTACTTCTACCTCTAATACTTTCTTTTTCTTGATCTAATCCAACATTTTTCACATTTCAGAAGTGTATTTAGTTTTGAATAAACACCTATTTTTTCCATTATGCCATTAATCATGATACCAGTTAATTTTAATATATGCCTTTAGCTCCAATAACTCTTGGGGAGTATATTTCTTTCCAAACTAGCAATCACACTCTTAGTCACATCTATTAGCTGTTTTAAAAATTGTATGTAGAATACCTAAAAAAAAGCTAGCATACTATCTCATTCTTCTGAACCATGCTTTTATAACTTAATTTGAAATCATTTTAGAGTTTCCATACAGTTGCAAAACTGGTACAGTTAGTTCCCAGATACCATTCACCCATTTTCTCCTAATGTTCATATTTTTGTATGATCATAGCACAATTATCAAAACTTTGATATTAAATTGGTGAAATGACATTGATTAAACTGCAGAGATATTTCAGATTTTACTTTTTTTTCATTAATTACTTTTGTCTGTTCCATGGTTCCAATCCAGAATACCACATTGCATTTAGTCGTCATCTCTTTCTAATTATTGAGTTATTTATTGATATAAGTACAGACTCATGATTGATTATTGATTTTATTTTATGAGCTATTATCAAATTCCATTTTTATTTGTTTTCAAGTTAGTCATTGGGAAGTTTTTTAGGTTGGTTCTTATGACCTGTGCACACCCTGATCCTTTTTGAGTACTTCTTTATTTTCTGAAACCACATATGTTCCAAGCTCACCTTGGGTTTTTCCTTAGTCATTCCTGGAATCTACCATTTTTTTCAAAGAGCCTTAATGTTTTTTTAGAATATTGCTATTTAGAGACCAAAACCTAAGCGCTAGCTGTGCTCATTTTCATGAGGCATTGTTGCCTCTCAGCTCTCTTGGTGGACAACGCTAGAAAATATATGTATGCTACCAATGTAAATTCACAGACATATTTTCACCTGTATGTATGCATGTATGTATTTAAATATGTAAATATTTAAAAACCACAGGTTCTTAATAACACCTGTGATTTTAACCGAATACCACCAGTGTTCATTTTAGCCTTCCCCCTTTCTTTATTTGTAACTTCTCTCTTCAAAAAGAAGAAAACTGGTTTATGTTATCCATGACATATTTACTTGTTTGTTCAACCCTAGCATATAGATAAGTACTTTAGAATTATTGGCCCATAGCCCTGTAAAAAAGAAATTTACTAACTACAAGATATTTTTATAAAGTTCTTTTACTCTTTAGCCTTATTTTAAAATACTGTTTTCTAAGTCACCTGGCTTAACTCTCTTCTTCCTTACTCCCTTTAGCTTGGCTGTTATTGATTAGTAAATGCAGTTAGGCTTAATTATTGTAGTTTGTATTCATTTCCCTAATTATTACATTATTTATTTTAATGACGAACAGTAAAATTAACTCATTGTGGTGTGCAGTCTTTGAGCTTTGATAAATGCATAGAGTTCTGTATTCATAACCATATTTTCAACATGTCAAAAATTTCCTCATGCTGCCAATTTATAATCACCCCTCCTTATATCCCTTACAACCACTGATTTAGTTTAGCTTTGTCTAGAATATCATGTGAATAAAATGGTACAATATGTAGTCCCTATAATTTAGCTTTGTCTAGAATGTCATATAAATAAAATGATACAATATGTAGTCTGAATCTGTTTTCCTACACTTTGAAAAATGCATTTAAAATTTATCTGTTTTACTGCATTAATTAATGGTATATTACTTTCTATTACTGAGTAGCATTTCATTGTATCGATATACATACTTAGTTTATCCACATACTAGGTTTTTTTCCATATTGAGACTATCATAAAAAAAGATGAACATTTAATTTTTAATTTTTTTTAATTTCAGCATATTATGGGGTTACAAATGTTTAGGTTACGTCTACTGACTTTGCCCCACTGGAGTCAGAACTTCAAGCATCCCTCAGATGGTGCATACCACACACATTAGGTGTGTATATACCCATCCCCTGCTCCCTCTTCCCATCTGTCCAACACCTGATGAATGTTTACTTTTTTGTATGTTTACTTAAATCTTCCTTTGTTCTGAATAATTACCTAAGAGTAAGATTGCTAGGCCATAGGTTATATGTGTGTTTAAGTTATTAAGAAAGTGAAAAACTGTTTTCCAAACTTGCTGTATTCTTCTTTTTAATCATTTTAAGAGTTCTGGCTATTCCACATCCTTGCCAACATTTAATATTTTAAATTTCTTTGATATTAGAAATCATAATTGATGCATAATGGCATTATATTGTTATTTCAATTTGAATTTCCCTTACTAATTATGTGGCCTATTTTTTCCTATGTTTATTTTCCATTTGTATTTTTTGTTTGATAAAATGTCTTTTCAGATATTCTCACAATTTTTAGCTGTCAGCTATTTTGGTTCTTATTGTTTAATTTTGAGAATTCTTTGTATAGTTTAAATACCAGTTCCTTGTCAGAAATGTGATTTGTAAATATTTTTTCATGGACTGGTGCACATAAATGTGCACATACATGCACTACTTTATGATGGAAGAACAGTTCTCTAAAGAAGCCACAAAAATATCCCATAAGGGAAAGAGGCAGCTATAAACATTAGCAAGCTCAAGCTTCAGACAGTACCTGTTGAGTTTGTGTTTTACTGGTAGTCTATTTCTCCTCCCTCCTGACTCTTAAGATGAAAGAAGTCAACCATAATCTTTTATCAGAGAGCAGACAGTGCAACACCATGTTTTCGAGGAGTTAAAGCAATTTTGTATGAAGTGAGAACTGATGATTATTACATGGAACTGAATATTTAAGTATTGAACTAAACTTAAGTGTGATTTTCTTCTCTAAGTTATCATAGAAATGTTCACAATTGATGCATGTTTAGAAAATCAATGAAACCCCCTAAGTATCAAACAGGAAATGGGGAATAAATGAATACATTTTAAAGATATGATGGAAAGCAAAATAAGTTGCTTTTTGAGCATATATAATTATTCTTGTATGCTCAATGTACTAGTATAGTTTCTATAAAGAATCCCACATTCCTATGAATGCATTCTTTTGTAAGGATGTGCCATAATTTATTTCATCCCTGCTCTGTGGACTTTAGATTATTTTCAATTTTTAGTTGTTACAAATAATTCTGAATGGTCAACCTCATGCGTGTATAATTTTTTAAAGATTCCCTCTGCAAGAAAAATTCCTATATATGAAATAGCAGAGACAAAAATTGTGTGCATTTGTAGTTTTGGAGATATTACCTTATCACCCTCTGAAAGATTTTAGTGATTTGCACTTATATCCACCTTTAATTTTTTCAATTATTTGGTCTGTTGCCCTAAACTATTGTACACATTTATTTTAAATGACTTTAATTTAGAATTCATCTGTCACATATTACATTTCCAAATACATTTGGGTGTGTTTCTAGGCTTTCCTGTCTACTCTAAAATCTATATCTTAATGTATTGTATTGCACTATATCAATTACTGTTTACTTTATAATATACATAAATGTATACAATTGGATATCCCCTATCTGAAATACTTAGGATCAAAATTGTTTTGAATTTTGATTTTTTCTGAATTTTGGAGTATTTGCGTTATACTTAGCATACATAATCTGAAAATCTGAAATGTTCCAATGAATATCATGTTGGACCTCAAAAATTTTGAATTTTGGAGCATTTCAAATTTTGGATTTTGAACTAGGGATACTCAACCTATATAGAATTTCAAATAAAAATCGGGCAAGTTTAGTACAGATCTTTGACCCTATTTATTAATCTTATTTTTCAGAATTTTATAAGATGTTCTTTCTTTTCTCAACATTGAATTTTGAGCTATTAAACTCAAGCTGAGCTTTAGTGATAATAATTATTATAAATTGGGGTACTGAGACTTAATAATGTTTGTATTTAATGCAATGCAAGCATAGTGCCTAATGCCTAAAAGAGTCTAAGTAAATCATTGAATGGTTGTTGGATTAAACTGAAATTACTTATTTTAAAATTATAGCACCACAAAACCCATTTTTCAACCAGGAGGATGACAATTTGAAATTTTCTGCCTTGATAGCATACATCCGACTAGCAAGAGAGAAGGGAAGGTGTGGCACGACAGAAGCCCACAGGACTGGGGAGATATTAGATTCATTACATTTCTGGAAAAATATGTTAGTTGAATTAATGCAACATTTTCAAACTCACACAGCTCTTTACCAGTAAACTGACAATAAGCGTTTACGTTCTATTTTATCACTTGTCAGGAATAGACTTTAAAAGAAATCTATTGTTTTTGCTTACTCTGCAACAATTTTCCCTTTTGCTTATAACAGGACTCTTACTTTCCTTCAAGAATCTGCTTTTCCCATTTTCAGTTTGCACAGCTCTTTTAGACCTGACTGAGCTTCAGAGTTGGGCATAAAATTCAGGCTTTGTTAATCAAACCCATCCCCAGACCACACAGTGTGTGGCTTATTAACATACAGGATACTAGACTAGCTATTCATGGATGACTATACTCAGTTTAAGTGCTGTTGAAACTAAAGAAGAGAGAACTTTTTGTCTCTCTCACTTGCATACTGTGGGAATGTAGGATTGGAATGCTGGGGTCAATCATATTGCAACAAGCTGTCTAAAAATGTAAGCAAAACACAAAGAATAAATCAGAGCCAGAGGGAAAGATTACTGCTCCAGATGTCATCATTTGAGCCCCTGGATCCAGCTGTGAGTTTTCATTTAGATATGCCAATAATATCATTTTTCAGAAAAGATTCAAGTTAGTATAACTTGAAATTTTTGTCTCTTACAACCAAACACTTTAATCAATACCTGCCACGTCTAAGGACATATTTGAAATAGTTCTCAAGCTATGTTGTTCACAAGGCATACAGGTGTAAATGTGAATGTGGCTATGGTTTTTTTTTCTAAAATAAATTGCATTTTTTCTAAATATTCAATAGAGTACTCTGAACATCCTGGCAATGTTACTTGCCACTGATGGAACTACACAAAATATTTGCCTAAATCACTTTTGTAAAGAAGTATTTGTAGGCATTAACAATCCGGTCTTCCTTTTTTAACTTTTTAAATTTGTTTTTGCTTTTCAGGGATTTTCACACAATGTTTCTTATCCCCTATAGGGATTTAAAGAAACACGATGCTGACAATTCATGCCTTAGAATTCAGAACTGTGAAACTCTCCATGAAATGCATCCTTTTTTGGAGTCAATTCTTCAGTTGAACTCAGAGATAATCTTAAAATATCTAGAGGTTTTTCTTTTTACGTCCACTGCAAATATATAATTATATAACAACAACATTTAGAAAAATGTATAGAGAAGTAGATTATTTTTTTATTTTTTTAATATAGAAACCTCACCTGTTACCATTGGTCCTTTAATAAGTCTTTTTCTGTGTGGCAACATGAGGGAGATTTAGGCTCTTAAAAAAGCTGAAATAGAAGTGAAACAACGGCACCAAAGAATTTGATGAAAGAATAAGCTTTGGTGTTCCTAAAGTTTGATTGCAGCTTAGAATAGGACCATATGACTTATGACAGTATAAGGTTTACATGTGCTGGTAATCAGGAATTTCTCTAATTTGTTTTACTGTGTTTACTACTGAGTACCAGTTATGCCAAGCTATGCTACTGCAACGTTCAGGCAACATGTGATTTGCAGCCTGCATAAAAGGAATGGGAAATAAAAAAATATGAGGCACTTAATGATTTCCAAAAATGCATAAAGATATGCAATTGGGAAGATATCTCAAAACATCCTTTCTGTTCTTTCAGAATTATAAAATATCACCTTCCTATACTTCTGCCTTGGTGCTCTTGCTTTCTAGGTAAACTATCAGTTCCTGTGACAAAGACACAGACAACATCTGCCACATTCTTTGAGCCAGTAAAAACAGCCATTTCACAAAAAAAAAAAAAAGGAAATGAAAAATAATGAGCGATGATGTTTGCTTTTTCTCCATTATCTTTTGTTTTAAATTTGATTTCCCTTTGGTCTCAGGTAGGTTGTTTGCACTAGGAGGTAATCACTTTTAGCACATCAAACAATAAGGCTGCACCTGCCAGCTATCATAGCGAAGAAGACGGGGAAGATCCACACACCCAGCGTCAACTTTTCTCTGACAAATACAGCATCAATTCATTATTTTATCATGTACCTGCTCAGGCAAGGAAATAGTGGTTGTTTGGTTCTGTTTATGAGAAGTATTAGTTTGTGTGCTTTAAGATTTTCGCATACACTATTGTCCTGTGCAGGTTTATATAAGGTGAATTTAAGTTGCAAGTTAAATGTTCCCAAAAGGTAATGCTTCACAGGATGCCCTACAAACCATTGTATTAATTTTTACTGTTTAATATATTTCATTGGACTCGTGAAGATTAAGGAATAAAAGTATCATAAATAAGAAAATTACAAAGTTGAATGTGGGGTACTTTTGTAATTAGCAGTATATAATTTTCTCTTGTAATTTCTTATTCTATCCAGTGTGGGAGTACTATAATAATGAAAGCATGTAGGAGTAACTTGGAATTACTTAGATAAAAGAATACTAAGAATAACTGTCATCTATTTAGAGCATTCTGTACGACAGAACTTTCTGCCTGGTCCATATAAATATAGTCCTGAGAAATTGTCCCTGAAAAAAAGGTGTGACCACAAGAAGAAGAAGAGACCCTCTTTGTTTATAGACGTGCTGACCTACTTTGTCTGGCTGGCCCCACTTTCCATGGACGCTCAAATTCATAAGGAAACAATTCTGCATGAAGACTTTCTGAATACTCCAGCTGTAGTAAAAAACGATCTTAACTAAATGGCTAGAAGATCCTCCCACCCTCTATGAGTAATCTCTTTAATAATAAGAGATAAAGTCTTTTCATTCTGCTCTGACAGTTGCTAATACTGATCCTACAATTTCATCTACATGACCAATGGGAATAAGAAGAATATAAGAGAAAGAGACTTCTGTTTTCCTTAGGTGATTCTTTCTCTTGTCTGCTAGCAACAAGCAAAGGAAAGCATTAGATTGAGTCATGTTCATTTTGGAAGCTCCAAACAAAAACATAAGAAAAAATACAATTATCATTTGTTTAAAGAATACGTAGAATAAATTATGGGTAAAAGGAAAGGTTTTTCATCAAGAAGAAATCTGAAAAGCTATTAAAATTATGTTTATTTTATGTAATTATAAAAGAAATTGTGTAAAGTTATGCAGAGAAAGATTTTGACTTAGAAAACATTCCCTAAAGCATTACCTAAATATTTCAGCAAGACTGTTCATTACAAACTGTGTGTTTCCTGATAGTAGAATTTATCAGATGCTTGATGGATCACTTTCATAGAAGAATGCTACATGAATTCTTATATAAAATAGGTGGTTTCCTTCAATAATAAAAATCCAAATTTGGGGTGTTTACTGAGTGCTTCCCATGTACAAAAAACATCATTTAACCATTTTCCATAAATCATCCCATTTGATCCTCACAAGCCCTGGCTGTTAAAAGGGATGTATTTGAGGAGAAGAAAAGTAATAAAGACAGGGCAAAAGGAGAGGCTGGGCTCAGTACAGTGGCCGCAAGGCCTGAGACAACCCTGTGTGAACTCTGAAGCTGAGCTAGCCCTCACAGTTATTCTGATTTGGGGCAATCGGCTGGGTCTTTATATGCCTATGTTAATCCGTCATTGGACAAGAGCTGTTTAAGGAGTGAGGCCTCATATTTTGCTGAGGGTTGCAGGAGGGGTGCAGCTTCTTTCAGTTTAGGCCACAAACTCGCAAAGAGCCTGACAACTGGGTACTTCTTGGAATGCATCCTTCAGTCCATGACACCAATGCAGTCACTTAATATTCTGCCAAAGTATTGCTAGCCGCATATTTTCCGTTGCCTATCACAAAGTACATTTCTTCAGTGCTCCTTAGTTAAAATACATCTGCTTAAATTAATGGTGTATGTTATTGATGGTATATTCTTTATGTTGAGATTTCAGGCAGTGTGTAGCGAGTGTTATAAGCTTAGGAAACTTGATTACATTTCATCATTTAACAAACACCTCTGGAGAGAGAGAATGAAGGATATTTGTGGTATGTGGAATGTTTTATTTTATTTTTTTATGTCTCCAGTGCCTAGAACAATACCTGGCACTTATATTTGATAGATATTTATGAAGTGAATGAGTAACAGGGATAGAGACGTAAACCACTAATACTGTTTTCATATTTACTATGAACGAGACACTGTTTTAAATCCTTTGCATATATTAATGCTTTAAACTCTTACAATATTACTTTAAGACAAGCATTACTGTAATTTAAGAAATTGTGGCAGAAGAAGGTTAGGGAACTTCCCATGACCACACAATTGCTACGTGTTGCAGCTGGCATTTGAACGCTAAGAATCTGGCTCCAAAGTTTGTGCTCTAAACCACATGCACTTCTCATGACCATTATGCTTCACTGTGCTTTGTGAAGATATCTTGGGATAGATCCCCTAATCTAGTGATGAAGAAAAAGTGATTTACCAGAAATTATAAACTAATTATTTTTATTAAAGAGTTTATGGAGGTTTTTCTTGACAGAATCTGAATATTTGATGGAATTTTACCCATTTATCATGATCATTTATCCCTAAAGAGATTTGAGTATGATGCGTCTGTAGATTTTCTGATTGCTCCCTTTTACGCATGTGCTCCTGTTTAGGTACTGGGATCTGGGACACAACAAGCACCCTGGTCCCGAGGTAATCTTTACTATTGTAAAAAGAAAATCACAACCTCAGGCACCTGTGAAGAGCTGGCCCCACAGATCTTCATTAAGGAAATTTCTTGCTAACCTCCCATAAGCAAGGGTACACAAATTGTACCTATGCTTAGCACCTAAAACTAAAGCCTATCCGATTCCACACTAATAATGAATTCTTCCACCTGTTCAAGAAATCTACATTTTATATAAAATAAAGGAGTGAAAGAAGCACCAATTATGTGAATTCCCCTGTATGGTTTTCTTGGTACACTGTGGTGTTGCATTAGAGCTACCAACTGTTCCATGATTGCCTGAGCCCGTCCCAGTTTTTGCACTGATGGTTGCGCATCTCATGAACTTCCTCAGTCATTTGCTAACTGGAATGATTACTTACTCTCTGTTGCTCCCTCATTCTCATAGCTCATGTCTTTGCCCCCCCCCCAGTATCATGGGGGAAATATTTGACTGAGAAAGTCCAGTTATTTGGCTTCAAGCAGAAAGATGGAGGGAAGCAGGGGTCCATTGAGAACTTTCCTTTTGTCCCTCTGGCAGGAAGAGGACTTGAGAATGAGCAGGATGAAGAGTTTGGGATCTCCAGGATCCACACTAAGGCTTTGTGTGCTCCCTGCATGAGTGTTGGCTATAGCTCAGCTGAGTGTACCTTCTGCAGCCAGGAAATTTTATGAATGCCTCAGGGAACTTTTCTCCTCTCCCAAATTTTTCATCTCTCAGTCTTCCAAATTAAAAAAAAAAAAGGCTGAAATTTGTTCCCACCAATCCTAGACTCATCATTCTTGACTAATTGCTAAACATAATCATCAATAGTTAGGATTATGCCTGTTCTTAAGTGTGATCATAAGTTTTCATAAAAATAATTCAGATCATAGGATTTTACAAGCCTTGTTTCATTTTAACATGCCATTTTCAAAATAAAGTGAAGAGTTGTGATCTTTTTTATTTAAGCTGTGTGATGTCAGGAATTATTTAATGATTTTAATGCCTTATTGTTAGAAAAAATAAAACAACTTTTTAGTCCACACTCTCATCAACAAAATAGGAATTATGGTTAAAGAATGTTGAAAGAAGTGTTTCAAGTCCTAAATCAATAAAAACATAGAAAAACATGAAAGATGACTAATGAGAAAATCAAGCCCTTTACACTTTGATGAATGCCATCAGAATGTGTCAAAATTTGCAATGTAGTACCAGATTAAAAAGAGCATGAAACATGAAGAAAAACTAATTAGAGAGGAAAAAAAAACATAACCACAAAAGGAACTTTGAAATGGTTGATGAGATAATTAGGTTGAATAGTCAAAAAATACCAAAGGTCCGAGGTTTAGGATACTTATTTTATCAGTAGTTTAAGGTGATACTGGGGACTCAAATACCAGAATTAGGTACACTAGTTAAATATATGTTAGAACAAATTTAAGTTATGTTAGAGAGTGACATAAGTTCTACTTTACTGATCATTTCTCATAAGCTACTACCCATAGTTACATTAGTTACGTCTTGATTTGAAAACTTTAGAGGATAAATGAGGTTATATGTACTTAGAATTGTATTGCCTGAATCTTTCATTATGTTTATACTCCAATTGCAGTTTGATGCAGAAGTTATGGAAGATTCAGATGCCACTCTTACACTAAAGTCTTGGAGAGAAATATAGTTTTTCTTTCCGTGTGTGTTTTGTTTTTTTCTGTTTTGGGTCACACATATAGACAATAGAGAGGATCTTGGAGTTTCCTTCTCTGATGGTATTTGAAAAGACATAGCCTCGGGCACGTACACAGTATTTCAGACTGGAAGAGATGACTGTGCTATTATTTTTAAGCCTAGATTTCTAGGAATAACCCCTGGGTCGCAGTAGCCAATTTTTTGTGTTTGATCAGAGGTGGTATTTAATTTCCTCATGTTGGTGAGGCTTCAACCCTATTGATTCCAAGAAAATTATTGAGAATGTACCTGATTTCTTCTTATGGCTGATAATAAAACATGAGAGAAAGGAGATATGTTAAAGAAAAAATTGTTAAGTAAAAAGGAATTAGGATATGATAATTTGTGACATTCTCAGGCTATGTAGATTGCAAAGCATGACAAAATCAATTTACTGCCAGGAAAGGATGCTTTTGAGGAAAAGCCAAGGGGTGGCCAAACAATTATTTGATAATGATTCAGAATAATTAAAAGGTCAGAGTATTCAGTCACACAGAGGGCTTTGTGAAGATATTAGGCATGTGACCTATTGGTCCCCTCAAACATTTCAGCAGAAGCCAGAAATAGAGTTGAGATTATCCAGTGAAGATCTGTAGAAGAAACTTTTGTCTAATGGAAGGAATCCATGTAACATGCATGGAAAAACCACAAAATACTTGAAATTTTTATACCAGCAGAAATACCGTCAGCATGTACTGAAAGGAACAGAGAGAGAGGAAATGAAAGAAGACTGTGAAGATGCCCAATATTCTACAGACAGGAAACATGATGAAATTACCCAGCCTCAAATACATGCTACCCTTCTGGAAAAAGGGAGAATATCTCCGAGAACAGAGCTGTGAGCAAAGAGGACCAAACCTTGAACCACAGAGTACTACTCCCAGGCCTGGAAATCTAATGTTTTCTTGAATTTAAAATTGCATGGGACTTGTTAGTCCTTTCATTCTTTTATTTCCTTCCTTTTGGAATGGGAATCTCTACACCTGTTCATCTGGTCCTGTGTTATCATTCTGTTTGGGGAGCAGAAAACTTGTTTATTAGTTACACAGGTCTACAAATGAAGGGAAATTTTGCTGTGGGAAAGATCATACAACTAGTCTACTCTATACCTAATTTAGTTGAATTAGATGATGAGATCTGGGACTTAATATGATGAGACTGATAAGAAATTTCGAATTGGAGTTGACACTTCGAAATGAGTTGAGACTTCTTGAGACTGTGGGATAGGATAATTGCATTTGCATGTGGGATACATGTGAACCTTTTGATGCCATAATGTGTACAATGGTAGGCAGAATTATAGCCCCACTTATGTCCATATCGTAATCCCCAGAACCTGTGAATATGTTACATAAATGGCAAGGGAGGATTAAGTTTGCAGATGGATTAAGATTGCTAATAAATTTACACTGCGATGAGGAAATTATTCTGGATTATTTTGGTGAGGCCAACCTATTCACAAAATACCTTAGACTGGGTAACATACAAACAATAGGGGCTTATTTCTCACAGATTTGGAGGATGAAAAGTCCAAGATCAAGGTACTGGCAATTGTTGGTGAGGGCTGCTTCCGCATAGATGGTTACTTATACCTGTGTTCTCATGTGGTGGAAAGGGCAAAGCAGATCTCTGAGGCCGCTTCTATAATGACACTAATGAAATTTATAAAATCTGAGCCATCATGGCCTAATCATCTCCCAAAGCCGTACCTTCTAATACCATAACCTTGGTGATTAAGATTTGGTGAGGGCAGAGCACACATTCAGTCAACAGTACCATCATAAGGCATTATTCACTTCCATTGCTAGGTTTTTCCATTTAATTCTCTTTCAGTTTCTATACTTGTGTTGTAATTCTCCATCTGTCCATACATGTTGTCGACTTTTTTCTCTAGAGACTTTAACATATTGAAGCAATATTTATTTTATATTCTCTATCTAATAGTTCCAACATCTACATCACATCTGAATCTGGTTCTGTGGGTTGCTTTGTCTCTGGACAATACATTGCTTTCTTCTTGCTCCTGTGTGCGTCTTGTAATTTTTATTTGACAGCCAGGTATCTAGCACAGGAGTAAAAAGACTGAGGTAAGTGATATTAATGCCTGTTCAATTTGAAGCTGCTTTTTTTTTTTTTTTGCTAAGCCTTTAGTGTGGGCAGCTGAGTAAATCTAGTCAGAAAAGGAGCTACATTATTATGATTATGATTATGATTATTGCATTTACTCTATTTGTACCACCAACTTAAAATTTTCTAAATGTGCCTTTCGTTTAGTGTGGGGGCTGATTGAGGATCACTTGAGGCCAGGAATTTGAGGCCAGCCTGGGCAACATAGTGAGACTCCACTTCTATAAAAAATTAGCCAGGTGTGGTGGTATCTACCTGTAGTCCTAGCTACCCAGAAGGCTTCAGCAGGAGGATTGCTTGAGCTCAGGAGTTCGAGGCTGCAGTGAGCTATGCCACCACACTCCAGACTGGGTGACAGAGTGAAACACTGTCACCAAATGAGAGAGAGAGAGAGAGAGAAGGAGAGAACTCCTGATATTTTGCATGATTTTTTCAAGAGCTAGAAAATTTAGCCCCAAATGAGAGGGCAAGATCCTTGACCTCGAGAACCTTTAGGCTTAAGGTATACTTTATAGTTTAGTAGTTGCAATTAGATAGAATGAGGTAGCATATTTGATGAACTCCTTTAGTTTAACGAGTTTGACAAAGGATAAATTTTTAGAAAATTTGCATTATATTTCCATCAATATTTTATTATGAGAACATGTTTAACTATAAGCTCCATAAGCAAAGAAACCATCTTTATTTCATTGTTTTCCAATCTTACAGCATACATATTCTGTACACGTATTGTGTGTTCAATAAATGTTCCAGATTCATTAGACCTGTGTATAAGTACCATGCCTACACAAACATGAGAGTCGTTCATCATATACTGTTATTAGTAGTTCATTTGTAAGGTTGATTGCCAAAGTTGAATGTTTATGAATTGATATTAGTTGTAGTAATGTTTTCTTCATTTCATTTTATATTTTCAAATTGCAGTCATTGAACATTGCACACATTTTGAATTTCTAATGATTAGAAGCTGAATGAATATGCTCAAATTCATTTACTGTCCTGTTCAATCCAGAAATGTTGTACAAATTTGCAATTCACCAGCCAGTCTTGTTCAAATAGAGATGTAAACCCCAACATTCGTTTCCAAAGCAGTTCATTTGACAGTGTGAAGCACGGATGACTAAGTTATTTTGTTTTGTCCTATATTTGATAGCTTTTTATTATAAAATTTGAGGAATGTATCACTGATGCTTTTAGTTTGAGAAGTTCTTTAATATAAGGTGTAAAGTTTAATAAACTCTATTAAAGAATATTTCTCTATTTCTACATGATGAATTTGATATGAAGTCAAAATTGAGCATTTCCGAGATACCTCAGATTTTACTTTTTTAAGAGGAGAAGTTTTTAATATAGTCATCTTTTTATTATCGTACTTGGATAATAAATTAGTGCATATAATTCTTTATTATTATTTCATGTAGAGAACTCAGTGACAAAAGACTTTACTCAGGAGGAAATAAAAACGTTTAGCCTCAACTTCCTGGGTTTCTTCAGTTTCTTTCTGTATCTCTATCCTTGCTAAAAATAGATAATATCTATCTAAACTGGCAAACCTGTTTTTTCTTTCTTCTCTGTGCCTGTTGATTCTTACCTACCAAAGGAAAGGTGTTGCTGTTTTTTTTTTCAATTTACTGGGGTGGGGGTAATTATTGTTTGTTTTTATTTAATAGTGTCAGTAGCTGGTGGTTTATGGCAAAGTTTCTGTTCCTGTTAATAAAATATTAATTAACGTGACTAATTTTTAATCTCACTTGAGACTTAAAAGGAGTTATAGCAGTGCTGGTAATCTGCAGAAACAAAATTTTAATTAATAAAGTTCCAATTAAGATACTAAACCCTTGTCCAATTTAAATAGCAGTTCACTGGCTAAAATATCCTTTAGCCTAGAGAATTAATATATAATCCATGGTGTAAACCACAATTCTAAGGCTACCTATATATACCAATTTGATAGAATAACTTAAAATGAAAGATTCTGGAGTCACAATGGCTAGACTGAGACAGTGATCAAGCCCAGGCATACTGACTCCACAGTCTGCCATTGTAAGTATTAGTTGAGTATTCTCAAACTAAGTACTCAGTTGAATATTCTCAAATGTTAAAATTCTCTGTCTCCTCATTTGTAAAATAGGGATATGATTAGTACCTTCTTCTGAAGGAGAGTGTGTATGTGTGTGAAGGTAAGGATTAAGTGAAGAAATATATAAAAATTTAGAGCAGTAAGCACATAAATAATATTAGATGTTAATGTTATTAATTTTATGCATTTGAAATGCATAGCATACTCCAACTTCTCTTAATTCTTGAAACCTAAGAGAATAAGAGAAAGTGAAAACCCAGGCTTCAGACTCTTCCCATGTAATACATAATTAGAATAAAAGTTTGCTGCTATAGTTGCTGCTATGCTTGTGGGTTTGGCATTTTCAATATACTGGGTTTCCGGCTATCGGGCAGGTGACTAAGCATCTTTTATCCTTGCTTGCCATGCTGGATATGTAATATCTGGCACAGTATTCAATAAATTTCTGCTGTGAGTTTGGTAGAAAGGTAGGAGGTGGTTGAAAAAGTAAGAGAAGATGGGCCAAGATAATTATACTCCAACTATTGGTGCTGAGAGTGCTGAAGTCAGATGATCATTTATTTACATTCATTCTTGATTAGCTTATTGTTACCATGCAGTCTATATAAAAAGTCTGATGCTGCCTTGATTTTATGGGTCATATGCATCATTTTGTAACAATAAGAGCATAACATGATAATTGTCATCTCATGCAAGTCTCCATGTGTCTGTTGAAGACTAAGAGGGGAGAGTTTGGGCAGTCAAATGACCCCAGTTGCTATAATTAAGAAATGTCCTTAGGCAATTATCAAGTTGTTCAGCATAATCCTAGATTTTCTGGGAAATATCATGAAAATTTACTTTGCTAAATAACCCAGAAATGGTCACCTGTGTAATAGTCACCTCATCATTAAGGAGCTTAGTAGAGAAGGGGGGAACTAACAAGGATATTTACTTCCTTTGATGATAAGTAAGAATTTATTTCCTTTCTTGGTGACTCTTCTTCCTGTTTACTTGATTGTGGATGGAATTACACAGTGCATAGAGTTAAAATAGCCTGGCAAATTCAGACTCAAACAAGCACATCTAATTTACCTTTTGAATTGGCTGTTGCTCCTCTCCCTGTACTATGGTGTTCAATTTGGTTTTCACCTAGCACAAGGTGTTTTAACTGTCAGTCACACAAATTAGAGTCAGAAAGGGCCTATTAGGTCATCAAGTCAATTTTTTTTCACCAGAGTAGGATAGATTGCTGATGTTACTCTTTTTCTTCTATTTTCCCCCAGGCTAGAATTGAACATGTTTCTTGTTATGTCTTGAGGGCAAAGAAGATAAAAATCAATAATAAAAGTATATGTGGGTTTAGGAGAACTTGTGTCTTAAATGGAGAAGGGGATTTCACTTAAGCATTGGCTGAATACTTTTCATTCCACTGGCTAATAAATGACTCCTCCTCCCTGTTTCTTTTATGAGCAAACACAAATAGGCATTTTATCACTAACCAAAAGTCAGACTTAGAATTCTATCACTGGCATATGTATTTCCCCAGAGAAATAAATCTACTACAGAATTCCCCTTATCTCTGATGAAAACCATTTTAGATATATTTTTGTTTAATAAGATAAGAGTATTGAATGTCCACATTTCCCTAAGGAAGTGTATGAGACAGTGTGTCTATGTATATGTGTGTGAAGTGTGTACAGTATCCATATGTATGTGCATGGTATGAAAACGTTGATTATGTTAAAATAAAGCATGGTTTCCCCAAGAAATATTAGCACTGGAATGATATTAGAAATAATTTAACCAAATTTTCTCATTTTACAGAGAGGCTAAATATAATTTGCTCAAGGTCACCAAGATAGATAGAAGATGATTCAGGACTAGGCCAGATTTCCTGATTTCTAGTTAAGTGTTTCTTTCTCTATACTACTTTAGCTCAAGATTATTTTTCATTTTCATCAAGAAGAGTGAGATTTCTGAATTATAAATGCAATAGCCTAAAGCCTAGACCAGAAGCAGTGAGACCAAAATAGCTAAAAACTTTGGTATCTTTAGATCTGATATGCTTTGAGAAATTTCATCTTCTGCAGCAAATATTCTTCAAGCCAGACACAGAAAAGACTGATGTCAGTTATTTAAATGCTGATGGTTGTGATTTCTGACATCAGACATTTTAGTAAAGAGAATCGGGCGCATGCACAGTTTTAAAGTTATATGATTTCTTGTTACAGTATCTTATCTTTCTGGGATCCTATTGATTAAAATATTAATAAAATTTAATTCTGAACCTAGATTAATTATAATGGTAAATAATATACAAATAAAAAATAATGTATTAGTAATATAACAAAATGTGTAGGGCTTTGATTCATCTAAGCTTATTTATTAAAATGCATCAGTAGTCAATACTGATGAGCCTATTGTCATAGTCTGGTTTCTGTACTTACAAAGTAAGAGAAGATTAAAATGAAAAGAAGAAATATATATCTCTAATGGCAAGGTAGTCCCAGGATTTATCAGAATTATGATTCATCCCAAGCTTCATAATTATCCTTTTTTACATTTGCTCTGTTATAGGAATGTTCTCCTAACAAAGTACTTTCATCTGTTCATGATTGGGAATAAACTTTTTGAATACAGAGAATAAACCATGACCACTTACCAATATTGCAACTACTTTTTTTACTAAAAACACAAAAATGATGATGTGACATGAGCGTTTTTCACTTGTTGAATATATATGATTCCTATCTTTGTTTTTCAAATGAAGACAGAGTCTTAGAGAGGTTAAGTAACTTACCTGAAATTGCACTCTTAATACATGATAGACCTGGCTATAAACTCAGGTAAGTCTGACATCTGAATCCACAGCATTAAACCCCATACTATAGTGTGTGTGTGTGTGCGCGTATGTAAGTAATATGTGTACTTGTGTGTGCATATACACAAGATGTGTTGATTAGAAGAGGGGGGATAATGTGAGAGAGAGGATAACGAGATGAACAGGTGACAACAGTAGCATCTCCAGTCAAGGTTTTATCTTTTTGATGTTATTGAATAGGAAGAACAACAGACTGTGTATTTAGATCAAATGGGGAAAATGATTTATATTATTAACACTATTTTATTCTGTCATTTAGAGTAATAGCCAATATCTCACTTGATAAATAACATGATTTTTATTGCTTAAACTTTTCCTATGTTCAGCTGAGTTAATAAATATAGAAGGCAATAGATGTCTAAAATACCTTACTGTAAGATGTTCAGTACTTAACTACCATATGTAAAGTGTTTACATTTGTGTAATTTTTGGTCTTTGGAGACTGCATTTTTCACCATCTTTGGCAAAGCTATTTGACAAAATAAAAAATAAAATACTAAAGTAACCTCATTTTGAAAAGTAAAATGGAAACAGAGCAGATGTCATTTTGTAAATGGAGAATAAAAAGGTTTCTATTTGTCAGCATATGAAAAGTTTAAAATAATTTTACTTCATGAAGAGTTAGACTTTAAGTGACATAAAATTTACTGATGGGTGGGAATAATACAATTAAATCTATTAAAGTTCTGTTGGTGGCATTTATAGATTCAGTGGATCATACATTATTTATTTGCTAAGATAATGCATTATGCAATTAAAGCTATTTTTAAATTTTTTATAATTGAAATTCTGTATTAAACTGCATTTAAATAAAAATTCAGACAATTTAGTTTGTGCATCTATCACAACTAAGGATGGCAGGTGTCTGGGGTATAATATAGGAGGCTTGATTTATTACCAACTTCTTGCTTTATAAAAATATCGAGAATTAATTATCAATCCAACCTCAATTAAACTGTTTAAAATTATATGTTTCCATGTAAATTCATTCTAAAAAATGTTCCTTTTACCCCCTTTCCCAATGATAGTCCATGTCCTGCTATTGGTATCAATGAGACTTTATAAATACTGAAAGAAATGCCTGAGTTTTCTAATTCTTATCCATATGTCCATAAAACTTTTAAAATTGCCAATATATGAGAGTTAATATGTAATATATAGTTGGATTTGGGGGGAGTGTTTTTTCAATAGCAATTCTTCCTTCTTAATGGCATCCACGTTTCTTTGTTTTATTCTCTATCATGTAGCAGGGCTCTTACTATGTGCATTATTCTGCCCTTGGCAAAGTGCATGCTCTTCGACCCAATCAAGGTAAATTAGAATCAGAAATTTGAGCAAGTCAAAAAAAGATCTAAACACATTCAATCTCATTTTATTCTAGAAGAAGTTCTTAGACTACATGGCTCCTGCTGTAAGTCCAATGTCATTGCCATCTAGAATTTCCTGTTTAATTTCAAGCCTAGATTTCCCACTTCATCACCAATTGTATATGCTTCCAAAATCCCTTTGAAGTGTTATTTTGGTTTAAATAAGGTATTGTCAGTTTCTGAAATTTGGATTTGAAGAATACCAATATTGCAAAATTCTAGCTTGTGTCTGTATTATTTTGTCTTGAAAGTACTATAATGTTGGAAGGCGATATGTTACACATGGTTTGTCAAAGTATAACACTCAGTTGTCAAAATCTGCTCCCTAAATCATATCAAAAATTGTTGATTCTGGGGCATGCCCACCATATTCAGACTCTGGTATATAGCTTTGTGTGACATGATTCCTCACGAAAATGTTTTATTTAGGCCAAAATATTCATCCTTCAGTATTTACCTAAACATAAAAACAAAACTTAATGTATTTTAAGGATGAATTTAATGTAATCTGATACAACATAATCAAGATCTAGAAGTTCAGTGAAAGATATGATACAAAAAAAAATCATTTAAAACAGGTAAGTTGGTCTCAAACTGGGCTCCTATAAGAATATAATTTTTTGTTGCTAATACTGACTTCTTTTAATATTCTTTCACCTGAGTTATTCAAGTGATTTTTAACAGGGACTATGATGCAAGATCAAATGTCCGCATAAAAGACAATGCATTGTAGGGATGTAATTTTATCTTTTGAAAGTTGAAAAAACATGCACATTTACAAGTTAAGAGTATTTCTAAGAAAAATAGGTATAAATTTTACGGAATGTTTTCCTTTGAACTTTATATAGCCAAAGGCACTAGTTGAAATTTCTAAAATTCCTCTGTTTCTTTTCCATCCATATGATTATCTTCATATTTTGGCTCATTTTGCTGTTTTTAATTCACGGTCTTCCATGAATTTCAAACAAAATCATAGTTTTAAAACATAGATTCTTCTAGGCAGTGACTCCAGAGAAATAAAGAAAATACTAAGCTATTCCATATAACTAAACTATATTCTCGACCTTCCTAAATTGTAGATTGTGGCTGCTGGAAAGTAGCATGGCAGAGGCTGACATGCCTGTATCCCATCATCTTATTCAGGTGAAAGTGCCTGCACTGAGGTTCAAACACAGGTACACACATTGAGCCTAATTTTGAAACCATCATTTTTTTTTTTTGTTACCACAGAAGTACAACATCGCATCCAAAACAAATAAAAACAAAACCACAATGTTAAAAACCACTTGCTAAATATGTTTTGTGATGTTAATGATGTTTTATTCTTGCACTTTTTTGCTAACAAATCATATGACTTTGAATGCTCTTCGTCTTTCAGGTGGAATCTGAAAATGGTACCTGTTTAATCCGTAATAGGACTGAGAGGTTAATTTTAGAAGAAAATTGCTACATGGACTAAGAAACGGTTATTATTTTCTTGTTTCATGTCAGAAGCTTCATATACAACAATCAGCTCTCATTTTATAATTCTAAAAAAATATAAGAATGATTACCAGAATAGTTGGTTTAGCACAAGGTATAAAACATTGGTTGTTTTGTTTGTTTTGTTTTTATTTTCATTAAGCACTAAAACTGAAGATGACTTCCATATCAGACAATTTGTGGGGCAGTGAATAAGATATGTGATAGAGGTTGCAATTTATTACCTAGTGGGAAGAATTTATGGAGAGAAATTCAACACTTAGTAGAGTAAGACACCTCCTGTTTTCCCTTAAATCATTTATTTATATTTCTAATTAAAAGAAATTTTACCTATATAACTGGATCAAAAAGTACTGCAACTGAAAGACTTCCACAGCCAAAGACAAATAAACAATATGCCATTCATGAAACTTGCTAGACTTAGAAGCATGATAACCAGTTTTCTAGCCTGCCCTGAAGTTCGGTACATACTCTACTTCTCCCTCTGATTCTACACTCCTGGAAGGTAGAGATTTAGTAAGAGACATTCTTTTTACCTTTTACCTTTCCATCAAATAACCACTATAGAGCAAAACAATTAGATATTTAAAAAAAATAATAATCAAATAATAATTGTAACTTTAATAATCAAATGATTAACAGTAGTTTAGACTTTATGAGCATTTACAGCATATCATACATAACTTTAAATTTATTAACTTGTTTCTTCTCAAAAACTGTATAAGGTAGGTACTATTATTATTATTATTATTGTACAGACAGAAAAGCATTTGTCACAGTAACACACCTAATAAGTGATGAAAGGAAATTTAAATGCAGTCTTTCTGGCTCCATAGACCAAATGGTTAATCAATGAACTTCCTTTCTTTGCTTCTTTTTCTCTTCAATCAAAAATATGATTATGGCTGTGTTTGACCATTTTATTAGTTTTCTATTGTTACTATGATAAATTACCACAAATTCAGTAGTTTAACACAATCCAAATTCTTTATCTTACAGCTCTGGAAGCCAGAAATTCTAGGAGATAATCCATTTCCTTAGCATCTAGGTACTGATCAAATTCCTTGGCTTGTGGCCCCCATGAGCAATCAAATCATCTATGCTGTTTCTGCTATAGTATCTCCTCCTTTAACCCTGACTTTCTTACCTCTTTGTTATAAGCACCCTTATGATTACATTGGTCTTACTTGGAGAATCCACCATTAATTTCCCCATCTTAAGATTTTGAATTAATCATATCCGCAAAGACCCTTTTGCAATGGAAGGTACCAGATTCATACTTTCTAGGAATTAGGACATGGATAAATTAAGTCCTTTGGGGAGATTATTTTTCAACCTACCACAGCGATTAATTAGTAAGCAAAATTTTTAGTAATAACAATCATGGTCTTACCATAGCAAACAAAGCAAAGAAAGGATATGCATCTATTATCAGAATCTGAATTTCAAGACTTTAAGGCAACGTTTGAATTCTGTAGTATTTAAATATTGTTCTCTTCCCATAATTCAGAAATTAAATGATTTGAACTTAACAGAGAAATCAGTAATTTTTTTAGACATTTAGTAACAAGATTGAGATAAAGCCAGTTGCAAATAACTGAACAGAGATGCTTCAGACACACTCACAAACACCGCATAGTTCGATGTCTAGTCCTAGTCCTTTCAAATGTTTGGACCTATGTTACTTTATTGGCCCCTAGTGTGACTATCCAGAAGACAGAACCTAGACAATATCTGTATAAAAACCTGAATATCAAATTATCATGCTACTCAAGGACTTTTCTCAAGAACCCAAAGGAAGCCCTAAAGGCTACAATATTAATATTTGCCATGGACTATAACACATATATATACTTTATACAAAGTGTTTTTATGCACATTGCTTTTTTCCAACCTCATAATATGCTTGAGTTCATTTGGGTAGCTGCTAGTTTCATGCCCATATTATGGCTAATAAAATCAATTGCCAATATAAACTTTTGGAAAATAGTTGATGATCTTAGGCTACAAGATTTTATGATTTCTACTTATTCTCAGTCACATATAATATGTGATCTTCTAAGAAGTAACCTATTTAATTGCAAAATTCTCTAGGTTTATCTTAGTGTTTTGCAAACAATGATAAATTGTTCGATGGTTATTCTATAAATCTTTAATTTGTTTAAACATAAAATATATGCATGTTTTAAAAAGCCACCAATAAACAAAGCAATCACTTAGTTAAATTTAATATAGAGGACAGTTTTGCATTTACTAATAAACACACACGTATATATATATATGCATATATACACATATATACATTTTATATATTTATGTAAAATAATTAGATACAGAAACAAAACATATTATTGAATGAATTATTCACTCTGACAAAATTAAATGCATTTCTTCTTCTTTTTCTATTTTTGTTCTACTTTGTGATTCCCTTGATTTCCCCTTTGAAGTAGACTACCATGGTATCTCAGTACTTCAGTCTTCTCCAAACATTACCCAGGTTTTTTCCTTTATTCGATTATAATAGTAATATTATTCAGATAATAAATCATCATGTGTCAAACACTCTAACAGGCCCTGGAGCCCTGAATATAGAAAAATGAAACATTCCCTGCCTGTCAAGTATTCATGAGCCTCCAGGTGAGATCAGACATGTACACACAGCTGATTATAATAAAAGGGAAAACGTTAACTATAGTGTGGGTAGAAATGTATAACTGTGTCCTAACTTATCAATAAAACATTCACTCTTGATTCCTTACTCTTAAGTACCCATGGAGGGGGAATTTCTACTAAACGATTTTAGTAAACTGGTTAAAATTATTCTTACCACTAATACTGATATTGACTTACCCTTAAGAGAAAGATTAGTAAAAGAAAATGTATAAATATGGTTTATTTAATCTGAAGAAATAAATTTTATAAAATAAATTTACTAAACATTTACAAATTATGATATTTAGGATGTCAAATAATCTGTGATATAGAGAAAACAAAATTGGTCCATTGATAATTGTTGAAGCTGGGTGATGGATATATGAGCTTCATTATACTGATCTGTTATTGTATATGTTTGAAAATTTACATAATAAAAAGATTAAAAATTTTAAAAAGGAGAAGTTTCAGATTTGGTGGTAGGTTTATATTAGTGCTGTCTTTTGTGGAAGAATTCTTCCAGTACTCTTTAAATCACATGTTTGTAGAAAAATGAGTCTTGTCTATAAAATTTTAGGGTATGGTCCTATAGAATAACACCTGATTCAATAAACTTAGAGCAGTGTTCTAAAACCACAATGAGCATGAGAATCATCTGGATGCTCACACTAAATACAGAGGTGCCTGTTAGTTAACCTTTTTTAGAAAGGCTCAGGAATATGTCTTTATGAAAAGCTCCTAGGTAATTTTGACATGCGGTTCAAAGAACTCCTTTTGAGGAAAGCTGGATTGAATATAGACATAAAACAAATTAACAAATATAATTCTCAATAGTTCTAGCATTTTGACCTTGTATACATATATTTCCCAACAATCTCTAAAACATTCAGCAAATTGCCCAATCTGTTTAGCCAAACTCCTTACCTGACTAATGCAAAAATGAGATCCCCAGGAACGACCTTATATTACTCGGCTCAATTCTAAATCCCTTTATTGAGACAAAGTGATCTATTTAATGATGGATTCCTAATTGCCAACATTTGAGCTTAACAGTCATGTTAATATATCCAGTTCTAAATAGAAGCTCTAGTCAATGTGAAAGAAATAACATTTTCCATTGGAAAGTTTACAAGAGTCTAGTGCCTGTCTTCCGGTTGATTATTGACAGTCCTGATAATCATTTTCTTTATTATTGGTAAAGCTATTTAGATTCAATTCTCCAGCAGATGCCTTTCAAATGAGTGACATATCACCACCTTCAGCATCTTGACATGCCATGACCTTCAGATTGTGTATTATTTTGTTTAGTTTCAATCATTCAGTAATGATTTATTTACTGAATTCATTCAGTTAATGCTGTCCATTGTCCTTTGTATATATTTAACACACACTAGCCTTTTATTGATGGGAAACAATATATTTTAACATTAGGTAAGAAAAAGAAGTAATTTACAAGCAGACTAAAAAATTCTCCGTAATTATTTCTAAAAGGCTGACCAACAAAACCAGTATTCTGTAGCAGAAATAAGTGATGCAAAATGAGATGGTAAACAGCCATTATTTTCCAATGTTATTTTCATTTTACTTTTAAATTCATGTGCATTTTAGGGAAATTAAATCTCTTCTATTGTGTATTAATTTTCACTTACAAAAGAACCTTGAATGATAAAAACTGAGCTCCTAATATTTTGCTAATGAGGCTAATATTTTGTGTGTTTGCTTTTAAGAAGAGGACAAATACAAAGAATACTGAATGGTTTTTAAATAGGTGGTCTTCTAAAATAAAAATACAGCATTGAAAAAAAACAGATAAGCATACAAAAATAAAATTTGAGGAGAAATGCTACCATTCTTTACAGCTACTTAATTCAAGGAAATAATCCAATCTCATTATCTTAAGACTATTGTAATTAGAAACAGACCACCTGGTTCCTAATATTGTGCAAGTTATGAAACCTTGATAGGATTCAGTTTCTCTTCTGAAAGTAGACCTCATAATTTCGGCACTTCCTAATTTGTAAAGCTGTAGTAAGGATCACATAAAGTAAATCACAGTTTCCTGAATTTCCTTAATGATAAGCATTGCCTGCAGTGTCTGTGGAAGCTGTAACTACCCACACTTCTCCCAAAGGAATTCTGATTTAGAAGGGCAGCGATGTGACTCCATATTGAAATATTAACACGAGATCCAAGTGAATTTTACGTTATAGAAGTTTGGCTGATAATAACGGGATTGTTTGGAATTTTTTTTTTTACTGGTAGGAAATAGTGAGAGGTTAATGTAGAGTTAATATTGAGCCAGAGCTCATTGCCATGTCCTTAGCAGTAATTAATATTGAAATGCTTCTGACCAGGTTTGCAAATAACCATCTCCGGAAGCAGTCGGCCTGTCTTCTGGCTACTAAGATCCTTCTGCTTGCTCCACACTGTCACCAAAAACTATGGCTGAAGGGTTAGTGGCTGTCACAGCAGGTAGCCTGCAGGATTCTTCTCTAGGCTTCAACATCAGTTTTTCTGTATTGGCCAGTACCTGTGCCATATTGGTTGCTAAATATTTATAATTTCACCACCCGTGGGTCAAGGCATATGTTTAGTAAATCCACAGAAAGATTGCCCAATTATTTTTGAAGTAAAATTGTGTATGGTTGCTGGAGAGTCTAAATAAAACTCCGAAAAAAATGAGCACTGGAAAAACAGAGTGCTTACATTATTTTAGAGGTTTTGTTTGCCTGGGAGCTAGGCTTTTTCCAATATTCCAATTTCAGAATATATTTCAAGGGAAAATTGGTAGTTATTCTCATTCTAAATAAATTCAGTAAGAAAGACAACACATGAAAGAATTGAAGAACAGTAGGTAAGAAAGTGTGGAGCCTTCAATGTAGATGAAATGTATGCTGGCAGCTCAAGTGTAGACCATCATTTAAGGAGAGAGAGAGCGAGAGAGCGAGAGAGAGAGAGAGAGAGAGAGACAGATCTTTTCATAGAAATACAGAACTACACATAGCACAGAACAATGACATGTGTGAAGATTGAAATATATAGAATATGAAGAATATTCTGCAAAAACAAAACGTATTTTTGAGAGATTGCAGCAAGAGCAACAAAGCCTCTCAAAGAATTATTGAATAAATTAAAAAGCTTTTGAAACTGTTCTACAGTATTATATCAGAAATAAGACATGAATGATCACTTACCCTAGGATTTTAAAAGCCTAGAGGTTTCAGAATATGGATCTGAATTTATACAATACGTAAGAAAAAAATGGAATAAAGTGAACAAACTCTAGATAAGTTATCTCAGAATCTTTTCACTGGAAGTGCTAAATGATTTTGAATTGCAGGACAATAAGCAAAGGGATGAGAATGGAAATTGTAGTTCAAGGCATTGGTGTCAGAACCTGTTGTCCTGAGATTATGATAAGAAACTGGGCAGGGTGACAGGATCTGGCATCTGAGAACACAGCTTACATGTTGGTAAGCGGGAAGCCCACACAAAGCCACCATGGGGAATAATTTATATGGGAGCTATTGTCTGCAGGAGGCTTTTATGGCTTTTATAGGTTTTCTCTGCCATGATCTGTGGAGACACTGACTGGTTAAAGTGTCAAAGACAAATGAAAATTGGACATTAATGATCTCTTACTAACACCCTGGTGAGGAGAATGCAATTGTTAAGGCTCACCTCATAATTGAATGTGTCAACAATTAGTTTGGAAGTTTAACTTAACTGTTTGGTAAATCTGCTCTTAGGTTTATATATAACATGATTAAGTTTTCCAAATTATTCTCCTTTGCTTGAATTTGTAATTAAAGACACCAAATTAGTTAATGTATAGAGATATCTCAATCCAAGTGACCATACAATTATCTAACTACTGGGCTAGAAGTGCCCAGAGTGAGGCAGCTTGACTTTAACCAATTTTATCTATCCTCCTTTAAATAAACCTAAAGATGCATGATTTCTAAATATAAAGATGTTAACAGTCAATTACGTCTTGTGATCTTCCTGGTTGAGTTGTGGTTTTTCATTCTTAAGTAACTTTTTTTTTCTATTCCTGTGACTCAGTAACTAAATATGTTTAGTCACATAAATCTTAGTTCCAAGTTCTAGGCTACCAGTGAAATAAGTGTACATTTACTCACAAACCTGTCTGAGAGAACTCAAGAAAGTAACACACATCCGTATGCTTAAATTTAACAATACTGCATATAAAGGATTTCTTGCTGTTGAGTTCACATCATGTTCACTAACCAAATTTTTTCTTTGTTTCATAGTTCATCTAATAATTTGAGGTGTGATACATACTCATTGAAATCTTATCTTCTTCCATATCTACTTACAGAAAATTTCTTCAGTTTCTAATTTTCTGTAACTACTGACATGGCTCTGCAAAATCTCTTTTGTTTACAAAGTAAAATATCTCCAAATCTACCTATTTTTGATAATGCTCCTTTGCTATGTGCTAGATAGCAATCCAAGTCACTTCTTTAAGGACTGTTATATTTCTCTCCTGTGCTATCAATAAATGTTTTCACTAGAGATATTGTCTTTCTGCTAACAAACGTCCTGAAGTTTCTTACATATTAAAGTTTTATTTTCCACTCTAATCATTGCAAGACAATTCTCTGTAGATTTTTCATATATCTGCATGTCTTGCAAGCTGAGGCATTGATTGACATTCTTTTGGACTATCTTTTCAAGGATGTTTGTATAGCAAACAGCTTTGGAAGAGAGAGATAGCGTCTCCCTCTGGAGCAAGAACCAAGTTTCTCTCTTGTGCAGTGTAATAACGGCAATGTCTTCCATCATGGCAAAGATCAGACAAGCTTATGGATCATTATAAATGAGTTGTCTAAACTCTGGATTCTTCTCCTGTAATTAAATCCACTGCATGTGCAGATATCTCACCTGGCATTAGGGCTCAGTGTATAGGTGCAAATACTAATGCTCTGCTGATATAGCTATTGCTATTAGTAATAATTTTCTTTGTCTTTGATCCAAGAGTCTGTGTCTTCCACCAGCATCCATGAAAGTGTAACAGGCTAAATTATTTCCTTGCAAATAGGGTAAATTCTCAGCTTATTTTTAATTCTCAACACAAACATGCCTTCAAGATACAATTTAATATTGTTCTATTTTTTTTTACTATCCCAATCAGCAAAGAATAAACTATGTGCACTACTTAGATTTCTTCCTGAACTGCTTACTCTTTAACATGGTGAAGTCTAACTTCTCCCATACTATCATTAAAATTTCCTGTCTTCAGGGACATAATTCTTTGTCATTGAATCCAGGGTTTTTTGAACAATTCTTGATTTTCCATGATCTTCTGCAGCGTCTGTTCTGGTTGAAACTCTTCACTTGTGTTTCCCCTTTAGCTGTCAGTTCCTTCTCAGTTGCTCTCAGTGACCTCTCGTTTGGTAACATCACATTAGAGGGGTCATATTCCACATGTTGTAGGACCAAAAACTCTCTTTTTGATCAGTTCTTTTCTGATAATACATGAGTAGTTTAAACACCTTCAGCTAAAAACTGTATCTCCAAGTTGACCTTTCTCTGTTCCCCAATCTCACATCTCCACCCCTGCCAATCACTTCTACCTTAGCATCCCTGTCTTCGGTCTCTCAAAGTCAGCATTTGCAAAGTCACACATCTTTCGGATTAAACCAAATTACATTTTCTGGAAAGGATGACAATTTTTATCCACTTTTCCTAATTTTAACATTGAGAAACATCTTTTATTCCTCCCATATATATACACTTTTTATCGTGCAGATTCTTCATTATTCATGTTTTCATGTGGCTCCTTATTTACACTGTTTATTTCATTGTCCTAATTCAGGACACATTAATTTCATTCTTGGTATATTGCATGGATTTTCTAAAGTCAAGATCTATTTTCCTCTATTTGTTGTATTACTAAACCAGTAATTTTTTCTCCAAAATACCACTACAATTTTTTTCAACTTCCAACTGAAAAAAATTCTTGCCTTGAAAATATTTTATGTTGGAGGGCAGAGCAAGATGGCAGAGTAGAAACACCGCCAGACAGAGTGTCTCTACAGAAAAGACAGCTACTAGAAGATATTAGAAGAAAGAAGCAAACAAACAACCATATATTGGACGGGGGTCAGACGGAGGGGCACCGGAGACTACAGGAGACTCCACGGGAGGAGGTTGTAGAGGAGAACTGGAAGGAGAGACCTCCCGAGCCAGCGGCTTGGAGACCAGCAGCAAGGGTAGGTGGAGCAGTTAACTTCCCCTCCCTTGCATCTCGGACTGCTGGCGGGCTCCCCAGTGGTTGGAGAGACCTGCGGACACCAGTTCAGAGACGGCCGCTGCCAGCGAGCGGTAAGCCTGTAGCGGACGCGGCACCAGGCTCCCAACCCCCTCGGGGCACCTCCATGTGCACAGACCCGACCGCGCGGCAGGCGCCATATTGCTGTACTCTCCCCTCCCCCGTCCCTACCGCGGCTGCCAGAGAGATAATATAGCCACCAGCCGGAGGCATCTCCAGGGAACGGGACCTTCCCTCTTGGGGCCCTTTAGCTGACTGAGGGGTACTCAGACGGGGAGCCCCCTACCCGCCAGCCCTCCCAGGTGCTGCTGGCCTGGTGATTCCGGGAGAACGGGGCAGACCCTGAGGCTGAGAGACATCGACCCAGGTAGGGCTCCCCGTGGGGGAATCAGGACTGGCACTCCTCTCCTTGGTGGGGTCAGGGATTGAACTCCGGGCCCAGAGGTCAGACCTGCGGACCAGATCCCCGCACCCAGGTCGCGCATTGCCCGGGCACAGAAGGGATATTGGGAAGGAGCCAACTAAGGTGTGTGTGCCTTCAGGGGCAGATCAGCGTGCTTGAGGGCAACCCTGCTCCCAAACGGGGGCCGTGTGCCCAGCCCAGACGGCGACCCAGCGCAGGGAACCCCCCGGCCTGCATCACAGCCAGGGGAGACCCGGT
>CAUYPO010086698.1:0-24572 GCA_963574435.1 Cheirogaleus major
CTGGGTCTGAGAAGGAGGGGCTGGGGGTCAGGACCCCTTAGTCTGAGGGAGGAGAAGCTGGGGACAGGACCCCTGGGTCTGAGGGAGGAGGGGCTGGGGACATGGACCCCTGGGTCTGAGGGAGGAGGGGCTGGGGCTGGACACCTGGGTCTGAGGGAGGAAGGGCTGGGACAGGACCCCTGGGTATGAGGGAGGAGGGGCTGGGGGCCTGGACCCCTGGGTCTGAGGGAGGAGAGGCTGGGATCCAAGATTCCTGGGTCCCTGTTTGTGATGCTGCTACAGCAGGTCATGGCCCGGCTCTCTGCCATCGCTGACCTCTCCTCCCCTGCCCCATCGTGCAGGTCTGACCTAGGCCCGGGATCGGACCAGGTCCCCTCAGGACCCCATCCTTTCCTGCCCGGACCGTGAATTCACCTCCTCGAAGCCATAACGTCCGAGCTGCTGGTGCGGGGCCACCCTGGGCCTACCCTTCCTACCCTGAGGCGAGAGAGGGTGGGAGGCAGGCGGGCCTAGCTCCCTGTTTCAGGGCGGGGGGCATTCAGCCTCCACTGTGTCTGTCTTCTCTTCCCTGGGGCTCCCCCTCGAGGCAAGGGGCCGTGCATGTCTGGGGGACCCCGCCCCCAAGCCCTCTGTCTGTCTCTCTTTGCTGTTTGTCTGAGATTTAGTGTCCTGACCCTCGTTATTTCTGTGGATGTCAACGGGCCAATCCTCTGTGTCCCCTCAAACACACACACCTGTGTCCGCCCCTCTGTTCACCACCCCCCGCGTCTGGCCGATCCCCCATTGCTGCTGTTGTCAACGCCAGAATAAACACTCTGTGGGTCTCACTCCGGCTGGGGCTCCTATCCTCTCTGACACTGGGAAGCCGGACTGGAACGTGCTGGCTCTGCATTCAGACAAATGTGCTTCTCTCACTGGCTGGGCAATTTTTTTTTTTTTTTTTAGACATAATCTCACTCTGTTGCCTGAGCTAGAGCACAGTGTTGTCATCATAGCTCACTGCAACCTCAAACGCCTAAGTTCAAGCAATCCTCCTGCTTCATTCAGCCTCCTAAGTAGCTGGGACTACAGGCGCATGTCACCACACCCACCTAATTTTTTTCTATTTTTTAGTAGAGATGGTGTCTCGCTCTTGCTCAGGCTAGACTCAAACTCCTAAGCTCAAGCAATCCTCCCGCCTCGGCCTCCCAGAGTGCTAAGATTATAGGCATGAGCCACTGTGCCTCACCTGGGCAACTTAATCTCTCTGAGCCTCAATTTCTAAAAATTTATATTATAGCCAGAACCATTGTGTTTATATAGGACACAAAATGCAACCAAAGTCACAAACAGAATTGAAAGACCTCTGTACACGGAGACTCTGAGAACACCGAGGGACTGTAGATCCAGGTGTTCAAGTGACGCTTTCATTCTGCTTTTCTCTTTATTGACTTCATTCTCAGGTGGGTCTTTGCTATGGTGATGAAGTAGTAACGAAGTGCTAAAAATCAGAGCTGCAAGCTTCTCATGCTGTAGCTGTAATGATGCCTTCAGCTGCAAAAACAACTCCCAGTTGAAAGAGCTTAAATGATAGTGATTTCTTGTGTTCATATAACAAATCTTTCAAAGACAGACAGTCCCAGGGTTAGTTCGGCTTCTGGACAGGTTGGCATCTCTGAGATGGGTTTTCTTTCCCCTCCTGAGTACAGACTGTCTGAAGCAGCACCATGCATCATGTTCTCACTCGCTGACATCTAAAGCAAGCACTGTGGACAGGGGCTTCCACTTATGTGTTCCTCTTTCTCCTCCCCAGGAGAATTCCCCTTATTTCTCTCTTGCCACAACCGGGTTTTTTGGCCACCCCGAGTTACAAATCAGTCTGGGACAGTGAGCATCTGTCATCTCCAGTCCGCACTGTGGGGTGCAGGCTTTGTCACGAGGAAGCAGAGGGAGGGGAAGGGTTGTCCGGTAGGAAATTAACAGGATCTGCCTCAACTGCAAGAAATTAACGAGATTTGTAATCGCCTTCAGAGCAGATAACTTCAGATTAAATGAAATGAGGATCCCCTCTCTCTCAACCTCGTGATTATTCAGGAAGAGGATCCTGATTGGTCCTGCAGTAGCCTCTGCCTCAGGCCAATCGTTGGGTCCAGTCTGGCTGGCAAGCTCTCGGCCCGCCCCCTGCCATTGCTGACGCCTCCCCTGCCCATCTTGCCGGGGACTGGCCCAGATGCCCCCCTGGGACCTCATCCCTTTTGGCTGGAATGGTGAATTCAACTCCTGGGAGCCATAACAGTCTTTAGTGGAAAACATAAGTTCCCCTTGTTTGACAGTTGCAACAATCATGTGGCAGTGGGCAAGGGGCAGTCCCTCAGAGGAGTAGGTGTCCACTACTTCTGCCCTTTGCAGTAATTCACACCTGCATTCCTACACCATGAACATTGGTACAACAGCTGTATTGGTTTGCTAGGGCTGCCGTACCAAACTGTCTGGCTGAAAACACAGAAATGTATTCTCTCACTGTTCTGGAAGCCAGAAGTCTGTAGTGAAGGTATTGGCAGGGTTGGTTTCTTCTGAGACTCTGAGGGAAAATCCATTCATTCTATGCCTCTCTCCTAGCTCCTGGGAGCTGCCGGCGGTCCTTGGCATTCCTTGGCTTGTAGATACATCACTCCAACCCCTGCTCCGTCATCTTCTCCTGTGTGTCTCTGTGTCTCAGATCGGCCTCTGCCTTTCTCTTTTCAGGACATCTGTCATTGGATTTAGGGACTACTCTAAATCCAGGATTATCTCATTTGAAGATCCCCAATTATATCTGCAAATGCCATTTTTTCAAATAAGGTCACATTCATGAGTTCCTGGTGTTGGAACGTGGACATAGCTTTTGGGGACTAACATTCAACCCCCTACAACCACACTGAAAAACATTTTGTCAGTTTCTTGTAAAGTTAAACATAAACTTATCATACGACTCAGCAATCCTACTCCTAAATATTTATCCACAAGAAATAAAAACATGTTCACACAAATATCCGCCGCAATCTTGTTCATAATAGCCCCGATCTGGAAAACTGGAAACAACCTGCATGTCCATCAACAGGAGGTTGGATAAACAAACTGTGGTCCATCCCTAGGATGGATACAACTCAGCCATTAAAACAACCACCCGTGATATGTGTATCACTGTGAATAAATCTCAAAAATATATGTTTTGTGAAAGAAGACACAAAAGAGTACATACTGTATGATTCCATTTATGTGAAATTGTAGAAGAGGCAATATTAATCTGTAGGGACAGAAAGCAGATCAGTGGTTGCCCAGGGACAGTGGCTATGGGGAGATCAATTACAAATGGGCACAAGGGAAACTTTAGGGATGATGGAACTAGTCTATATTTTAATTGTGGGATGGTCACACAACTGTATACATGTGTCAAAACTCATTGCATTTAAAATTGGTGCACTTAATAGTTTTTTAATTGTTGCAAAATACACATAACATAAAATGTACCATCTTAAGCATTTTTCTGTGTACAGTTGCATTAAGTACATTCACACTGTTGTGCAAACATCACCACCATCCATCTCCAGAATTATTTTCATAGTGAAAAATTGAAATTCTGTACCTATTAAACAGACTCCATTCCCTTCTCTTTCCAGTCCCTGGCAACCACCATTCTAGTTTCTGGGACAGTCTCTACAAATTTGACTACTGTAGGTGCCCTATGTAAGTGGAATTATACAGTATTTGTCTTTCCGTGACTGGATTGCTTTACTTAGCATAATGTCCTCAAGGTTCACCCAGGTTGTAGCACGTGTCAAAATTTCCTCCCCTTTTTAGGTCAAAAAATACTCCATTATATGTATATACCACATTTATTTTATCCATTTATCCACTGATGAACACTTGGGTTGCTTCCTTCCATCTTTTGGTTATTGTAAATGATGCAGCTATGAACATAGGTTGCATATATCTCTTTGAAAAACTGATGCATTTTCTTGCACATAAATTATGCCTCAATAAGGTTGGTTAAAAAAAGAACACTCCTACCTGACATAATACAATCATCCTGGGTGCAACTGCAGAGGTGTTCACTCCATCCCCAAAGGGGAAGTAAGCCAAAGCCACATTCAATCCCTAGATCAGGATTTCATGACATTGGGTATTCCTTTTATCAAGGGTGCATGGAGTCTCTCTTGATCCAGAAAATTAATGCTCAGTGAAAATTGTAGCTGTCCTCAGCAACCTACCACAGTGTAGAAGAGCGGAGGGAGAACAGGAAAGCTACCACGATTCTCATTTATAAAAGGGGAGAAAGAAGAACAAAAATAGCATGGTTACTTGCTTGCATTTGTCTAGACTCTTCAACCTGCAAGTGACAGAAAACTTGCCCCTTTTTGTGACACAGAAAAATGCACAAATATCCAGTGTGTATTGCTCAGTTTACAAACTGAGCACAGCCATGAAACCAGCCCTGGGTCGTGGACTAGATCATGACTAGCTCCCCAGGCCCCTCATACTCCTTGGTGGTCACTCCTTCACCTGAAAGTTAGCTATTGTCCTGATTTCTGACACCATAAGTCAGTTTGCCTTGTTTTCGAACTTCACAAAATGGAATCCTACAGCGTGTAGACATGTGTCTGGCTGCTCTCGTTCAGCATATGACTGTGAGATTCATCCACGTCGTTGCTGGTTGCTGTAGGATGTTCATTTTCATTGCCGTATAAGAGTGTATCATGGGAATATACCATAATTTATTTATCTATTCTACTTTTGATCAATATTCTGGTGCTATCACTTATAGTGCTGCTAGGAACATTGCATTTTGGTGAACATATGTAGGCATTTCTGTTGGGTATAAACCTAGAAGTGTAATTGCTGGGTCCCAGGGTGTATGTATGTCTGGCTTTAATAGACATTCCCAGTTTGCCTAAGTCATTGTCTCCATTTATACCCCCACCAGCAGTCTATGAGAATTTCAGTTGCTCGCCAATATTTGGTATGGTCAGTCCTTCTAATTTTAGCAATTCTGGCAGGAGTGAGCAGTGTTTTATAATATTATGGTTTTAATTTACTTTTTCCCAATGGCTAATAAAATGTAATGCTTTTGCAAATATTTATTGGCCATTTGGATATTCTCTTTTGTGAAGTGCCAACTCACATCATTTTTCCATTTTTCTATTAGATTTTCTGCCTTTTCTAATTGACTAGTAGTTCTTTATATATTCTGCATGTGAGTCCTTTGTTAGAATACATATTATTCTCCCACTCTGTGGCTTGTCTTTTCATTCTCTTAATGGTATTTTTTGATGAACTTAAGTTTATATTTTAATAGAGTCCAATTTATTAATATTTTCCCTTATAGTTAAAGTTTCTTTTGTTTCTTGTTTAAGAAATCTTTTCTTGTCCTGAAGGTTCTAGATATTCTACAATGTTTTCTTCTAGAGTTGTTTTTTTGTTTGTTTAAACTTTAACATTTAGATCTACAACCCATTTGGAATCAATTTTTGTGTGTGGTGTGAGGTAGGGGTTGTATGGCTATCTAATAGCCCAGGCCTATTTATTCAAGATCATTTTTTTCTCACTGCACTGCAATGTTACTTTCATCATAAACCAAGTGACCATATAGGTGTGATATTTCCCTGATTTTTCAATTCCATTCCTTTGGTCTATTTGTTTTTCCTTGTAATTATTAAAATCAAACAGACCAAAGCTTTAATTATTATTATAATAAGTCTTGCTACCTGGTAAATCCTCTGGCTTTCTTTTTTTGTTTTTTGACAAGAGGAATTTATTAGCTTATAGAACTGACCCTATCTAACTAGCTTCAGGCATGGCTGGACCCAGGCACTAAAATAAATCATCAAGAATATATCTCATTTCCTATATGGGCTTTACTTTTCTGTATCTTGATTTCCCTCTAAGGTAGAGTCTCTCCCCTCATGGGGGCAAAAAGAGCCCGTAGAAGCTCAAGGTTTCCACCCTATCATCTTAGCAAGTTAGGTACCAGAAAGAAGATACTTATTTTCTGAATGTTGACACCAAAGTCCCAAGATTAGCTTTCACTGGCCCAACTTGGGTCACATGTCCATTTCTGTGCCAATCCTTGTAACCAGGGTTATGAATTACTCTGATTGGCCAGAGCTGCCACTTGTTCCCACACTTGGATCTCTGGCAGGGTCCATCCAAAGAACATAATTTTTGCATAGGGAGGGGTAATAGGAAAATTAGGGGTTTAAGAATAAAAAGAGAAGCTACAGATTGTGAGAAAATCTTCGCAAAACACATATCAGATAATGGACTGGTATTCAAAATATGCAAAGAACTCTTAAAACTCAACAGTAAGAAAACAACCCAATTTAAAAGTAGGCAAAAGATCTGAACAGACACCTCACCAATGAAGATATACAGATGGCAAATAAGTACATAAAAAGATGCACAACATCATATGTCATTAGGGAATTGCAAATTAAAACAATATTGAGATATAACTACCACCTATTAGAATGGCCAAAATCCAAAATACTAATAACAACAAATGCTGATGAGGACGTGGAGCATCAGGAAGTCTTATTGCTGGTGGCAATGCAAAATGGTACAGCCACTTTGGAAGACAGTTTGGCAATTTCTTACAAAACTAAGCATACTCTTACCATATAGTGCAGCAGTTGTGCTCCCTGGTATTTACCCAAATGAGTTGAGAACTTAACGTCCACAAAAACCTGAACATGAATATTCATAGCAGCTCTCTTCATAATTGCCAGAACCTGGAAGTAACCAAGTTGTCCTTCAGCGGGTGGACAAACTTTGGCACACCCATACAATGGAACATTATTCAGGATAACAAGAAATGAGCTCTCACACCGTGGAAAGACAGGGAGGAATGTAGAATGCATATTGCTAAGTGAAAGAAGACAATATGCAAAGGCTGCATATGGTATGAGTCCAACTATATGACATTTTGGAAAAGGCAAAACTGCAGAGATAGTAAAAAAAAAAAAACAACAAAACAAAAAAACGTCAGGGGTTTGGGAAGAGGAGAGAATGAATCAATGGACCTCAGATGCTTTTTAGGGCAGTGAAATACTCTGTACGATACTATAATAGTAGACACATGTCATTATAAATTTGTCCAAACCCATAGACTATACAACACCAAGAGGGAACCCTAATGTAAACTATGGACTTTGGGTGATAATGTTGTGTCAAGGTAGGTTCATCAATTGTAGCAAACACACCACTGTACTTTCCTCTCAATTGTTCTGTGAACTTAAAACTGCTCTAAAAAATAAAGTCTATTTTTTAAAAAACACCATAAGATGTACAATTTACAACACAAAGAGTGATCCATAATAAAAACCACGGATTTTAACTAATAATAATGCATCAATATTGGCTTATTAATTGTAATAAATGTACCCCAGTAGTGGGAGGGGCGTGGGGAGGGGTCAATGAGGGGGTGTATGGCAACTCTTCCGTACTTTTGCCTTGATTTTTTCCTGTAAACCTAAAACTGATCAAAACAAAAGTCTGTTAATGAAAAGCAAGATCAGCGATAACAGATGTCAGGCAAAAACAACAGGTGTCCATTTCATAGGTCCAAGCTGCAGTAGGTGTCCATTCTAATAATAGTTTGCACATTTGGACATGATTACGGAGATTAGAAGAGATAATAAAGGCGAATGTTCTTTGCGTATTGAACTGTTTGAGAACACGGTGATAATTCCTGGACACACAATTTCTTTCCTCCTGTGATACAACTCTCAAGGTCTCCCTTTAAGACTTTGCGCTTACGGGGAGAGAAGTAGCCAATGACGAGTGGGTCGCCATGGACGTCACCAGTCTCCAAGGCCGCCGAGGGCCCGGCGCTCCGTGGCGGCCTCTGGCGAGAGGACAGGGAGCGGGTGTCAGCGAGCCAAGCTCGCGCGCCGCGCTCGGTGCCAAGTCCCGCGCCCCTCGCGCCCCCTGGCGACTCCAGTCACTTTCCGTCCCCACATGCCGGCGCTCGCAGAAGAAATCCGGCGGGGAGAGAGAAGTGGCAGAGGACAGGAAGAGCCGAAGGCCCTGGTATCTACTCAGATACAAGCGCTAATTCGACAGCTATCCAATCAGATTAGTGGATCCACCGAAAGAGCGCAGGTATCCAAGCAGGTAGGGCAGGGTTGCCATGACTACACGAGTCTCTATAGCAGCGGTCCCCAACCCTTTTGGCATCACGGACCGGTTTCGTGGAAGACAGTTTTTCCACGGACGGGGCGGGGTGCGGAGCGCAGGCGGCGATGCGGGCGACGGGAGGGGAGCGGCCGTGAACACCGACGAAGCCTCGCCGCCGCCCGCCGGCCGCTCGTCCCCTGCGGGGCGGCGCCGCCCCCCCCCCCAAGTTTCATCGAAGACGATTTTCCCACGAACGGGGGCGCGGGGCGGCGGAGTTCTGCGGTCTGGTCCCTAACAGGCCGCGGGCTGGTACCGGCCTGCTGCCCGGGGCGTGGGGACCGCAGTTCTGTACGATTTCCAAGGTCCGGGAGCTCCAGCGCTGAGCGCCACCTGGCGCTTGGGAACGCGCGGCCAGCTGCTCCAGCAAGCGCGCGCTCGTTGAAAGCAGCCAATAAAGCGAGGTCGAGCCTCCGTGACGTCACTAGTTGCCGAGCCGGCCGCTGAAGCATGTGAGCTGGCGCGTGAGTTCGCGTAAGCTCCCGGGAGCCCGCAGGCGGGTCGCGCGCATCTTTTCTGGAGTAGCGGCTGGTGCGCAGGGTGCGCGTGGTGCGCATGCGCTGATCTAGGTCTCTCTCTCTCTCTCTCTCTCTCTCTCTCTCTCTCTCTGTCTCAGAGATAAAGGAAGGGCGGGAAACGGTAAAGAGCGCGAGGCGAGAGGCTCAGTGGGGTCTGCCAGACTGACTGATAGGCAGACTGACTTGACTGATGGACCTCAAGGTAGACCCTTCTGTTCTAGAAAAGGCCTGGGAGAGGATGTGGCCCCTTAGAAAACATCCAGAGACAGACTGAGGAAAATGCGAGAAACAGCCCAAAGGGGCAGAAACCGCCACATGTGCAGACTCACAGGGACAGAAGAGCATTCAGACACGGAAGGAAACCCGCGAAGGAGAAGCAGAAAGTGGCAGGAAGATAATGACAAGACAAGCGGAAAGGCCTAGAGGCGAGAGACAGTGACTGTGATCAGGAACCACAAGAGGGGGCTTGTTACAGAGACAGAGGGGACAGAAAACGAGTCTGCTGTCATAGATGGAGGGCCCCGAAAGGCAGGGGGGACTCGGGCAGGGGTAGTGGGGACAGTGACAGGCAGAGTTAGAGAAGACAACAGAGAGGACAGTGTCACAAGTGGAAATAACAATGACAGAGTCAGAGGCAAAGGGAACAGTAACAGAGAAGACAGTGAATCAGAGAGGGGTAAAAGTTCAGAGGAGATAGAGACAGAGACCCCGGGGGCCAGGACAGAGATGAAGGGGTCTTAGAAAGATGGAAGAAAGACCAAGAGGACAGTAATAGAGACAGAGAGGACAGTGTCATGGAAAGAGATAGGACAGTGACAGAAGGGATAGGGACCAAAGGGACAGTAATAGAGGAGAGAGAGATAAGGGGGACAGTGGCAGATATAGAGAAGGTGACAGAAACAGAGACTCAGAGGCTATAAAGATATGGAGGACAGTGACAGAGGGAAAAGACAGAGATAACAGAAGTAATAGAGGGAAAAGTGACAAAAATAGAGATGGTTAAAAACAAAGATGGAGGCAATAGTGACTGAGGCAAAGGGAACAAAGAGAGAGGGGGCAGAGATAAAGAAATTAATGTTAGAAATTTAGAAAACAATATTAGATGAGTGGACCCATACACAGAAGGGACAGAGAGAGGACAGAACATAGCAGAGAGAGAGAGAGAGAGAGAGATGGAGGGAACAGAAGTAGAAGGGACAGAGACAGAGATAGGAGGTTCAAAGGGGCAGAGGGAGAGAGAGAAGAGACCATGACAGAAATGGAGCAAACAGAAGCAGAGCGAGGGTCAGAGATGGAGGATCCAGAGTGGGAAGACACAGAGTCAGGAGCCAGAGGCAGGGTAGACAGATTCAGGGGAAAGAGCAACAGAATGCACAGTCTCAGACTGGAGGGCAACTGTGGTGACAGTACCATGGTGAGAGTAACAGCACATTCAATGACGCAGAGAGAGATGAAGAAAGAGAGGCAGAGAGGATGGTGACAGAAGGGACAGTGACAAAAGTAGAGAGAGAAACAGAAGGCATAGAGACAAGATGGGGGAATGGTAGAGATAGAGGGTGGCTTAGCAGACATGCTGGAGATAAAGCTAGAGTTGGGGTGCAAGCAGACTCAGGGTGCAAGCAGAGTCAGAAACAACTGGAATTGCATCTTATAGAGGAGAATAGGGATGGGAAGAACATGACCAAGACACACCAGAGAAACTTAAGGATGCAAAGATGGAGACTGGGGCACAGAGATGAACAGAGAGGGCAGAGAGAAAGGAAATGAGAGGGTCAGAGTCACCTGAGACTGGGTAAGGGACACACAACCCTGTGGATAACGAGACCCACCACTCAGCCTTATCCTTGATCCTGAGAAGTACTGAAAACCAAGAATGCTTGAAGCTCTTCTTTATGCCACTTTGGTAATCTGTAACCTTGGTTTGGAATTGAGTTTTAAAAGTCCTCCAAGCAAGTTCTAGATTTGTGACCATGTTTCTGAATCCCCCAGTCCTCTCTCTTTGGCCCACTGTAGCCACAGCATAAAGATGTATGCAAAATAACTCCTTTCTCATTCATTCATTCAACAAATGCCGAGTATTCACTATGTGCCAGACATCATTCTGGGTGCTGAGAAGACAGCAGTGAAAACAAAGTACACGCAGCTTTCAACATACTTGGTGGACAAATAAATATATAATGTCAAGTAGTGTTAAGTGCTAAGAGGAAAAATTAAGCCAAGCTGAGAGGACAAAGTAATTGAGGTTGCTGATAATGACAAGCTAGGTTATGCAGACCAGCGTTCCCATTGAAACAACTAAAAATGCTAGGTGAATTTTTTAAAATCTTGAAAGCATTGTCAATTGTCCGAGCGTGGTGGCAGATGCCTGTAGACCCAGCTACTTGGGAGGCTGAGGCAGGAGGATCATGGAGCCCAGGAGTTTGAGGCTATAGCGTGTTATGATCGCGCTTGTGAATAGCCGCAGTGCTCCAGCCTGGACGACATAGAGAGACCCTGTCTGTAAAAGAAATAAAAATAAAAAAATTAATTAAAAGAAATAACACTGAAGTTCACAAGATGTATCAGGCTGTAACTGACGGGAAACCAGGAACTCAGAGAAGTAATCAGAATCCTTCTACCCTGAGGGAATTTTACAATCCTGGCAAATTTGAACCTTTATTTTGATGGCTTCTTAGATGAAGGGAATAAAAACAAAAGCTCAGGGCCCACCCAAGGTGGGGAGTCCACATTAAACTGGGAAAGCACTGACTATATCTTCAGGGTAAGGGAAACTAGAAACAAATTGGCTCTTGTTTGTGAATGTGCAGCCTATTACTTGGGTGGTCCACAAGACTTCAAGTTGTGAATTTAAAGTCCCAGACTGGAAGTGTTTTTAAATTCTAGACAATAGCACACAAAATTATCTCTGGTGACAAGAACCCTTTATTAAAGGCCTGAAATTATTCCTGTAAACATATTTTTTTAAGGAACGTGAGTAGCACACACAGTCAGATACAACCAAGAACACAAAATACCAGGAGCAAGAACTAGCAGAAGTAAAAGATGCTAAAAGCAGACCCACTAATACTTGTGATATTGGGATTATGAGGTGAATATAAAACAATGTGCTTTGTTTATATAAAATATAAGATTGCCATTGTTTTGCAGGGAACAAGAAAGTATAACAAATTATTTAGATGCTTTGAAAACAAAAGCAACAGCTAAATAAAGAAATAGTGAACTGGAGCATAGATCAATAGAATGATTCACAATTCATCATGAAGAGACAGGCACAAAACATGTAAAAGAAGTTGAGTGACATGGAGAACAGACTGAAAGGGTTTTATGTATATTTATCTGGAGTCCCATAAAAAAGGGAGAGTAGCCGGGCATGATGGTTCATGCCTATAATCCCAGCACTTTGAGAGGCCAAGGCAGGAGAATCTCTTGAGGCCAGGAGTTTGAGACCAGCCTGGGCAACAGTGAGACCCCATCACTACAAAACATTTTAAAAATTAGCCAGCCTACATGCCTGTAGTCCCAGCTATTCAGGAAGCTGAGATGGAAGTATTGCTTGAGCCCAGTATTTCAAGGCTGCAGTGAGCAATGATGACACCACTGCGTGTTAGGGAACCGGCAGGCACTGCTTAACAGAGAGTCAAAAAAACCCTAACCACCCTGATCACAGACAGGATATGGTGACAGAACAAGTTAAGACAGGTCAAAACCAAGATGGTAAGAAAATTGGCCACTGCTTAACCTTGCAGTTCATTATTTCTTAGTTTTAATATATTAGCGTACTAAAAAACAAACACCCACTGACACCATGACAGTTCTGGGAGGGAGCTTATAAAGTTAAAAAAGGAGAGAGTTCTCAGTTTTAGGAAATCACTGTCCCTTTCCAAGAAATAATGTAAATATTCCTCCCCTGCCTAGCTTATGATTAAGCCATTGCTCAATTTTTCTTTTGAGACAGAGTCTTACTCTGTTACCCGGGCTAGATGCCGTGGCGTCAGCCTAGCTCACAGCAACCTCAAACTCCTGGGCTCAAGCAATCCTCCTGCCTCAGCCTCCCGAGTAGCTGGGACTACAGGCATGTGCCACCGTGCCCGGCTAATTTTTTCTATATGTTTTTAGTTGTCCAGCTAATTTCTTTTTATTTTTTCAGTAGAGATGGGGTCTCAGTCTTGCTCAGGCTGGTCTTGGACTCCTGAGCTCAAACGATCCTCCCTCTTCAGTCTCCCAGAGTGCTAGGATTACAGGCGTGAGCCACGACATCGGGCCCATTGCTTAAATTTAAAAAATTTAAAAACCAAAGGTGCTGTTCTCCTCAGCAAGGAGAACTAGCCTTTACTCTGTCTGTGGAGTAGATCTTCTACATTTCCTAAATGAAACTTGCTTTTGCTTTATACTGTTGATTCGCTCTTGAATTCTTTCTCACAGGAAGCCAGGGACCCACTTGGACTCTGAGCATTAGGAGTTAATTTCCTATGCCAACTGCACTCCAGCGTGGGCGACAGAGTGAAATCTTGTCTCTCACAAAAAAAAAAAAAAAAAAAAACAAGAAAGGAGAATGAGAATATGGCAAAAGGAATATTTAAAGAAATATTGGTAGATTTTTCCAAAACTGATGACAGAATGTAATTCAAAGATTCAAGGAGTCCAATGCATCACATGTAAGATAAAGAAATCTACACTTAGAAATATCATTGTCTGTGTGCAGAACACCAAAGACAAAGAGAAGATCTCAACAGCAGTTAGAGAAAAAAAGACAGATGTCCTTCAAAAAATCAAGAGTCTGAATAACAACTGATTTATCAACAGTAACAATGGAAGCCAGAATAAAATCAATAGTCTGACAGAAAATAACTGCCAATTTTATATCCAGTAAAAAATATATTTCAAGAAGTCAAAATATACTTTTGGATAAACAAAATGAGAGTTTACTTCAATATTTTAGAGGATATAATTTAGGCAGGAAAAAATGATCCCAGATGAACTATCTAGGATGCCATAAAAAATAAAAAACAAAGAAAATAATAAATATGGAATAAATTGGGAAAATTTTGGCTGCGCAAAACAACAACAGTAATAATGACATCTTGTGCTGTTACAGAAAGCTAGAATGTAAACATACAATGACTAAAATATATGTTAGGAAAGGTTATATGGAGTTAAACTATTCTAAAATCCTTGTATTGTCTAAGAGGTTAGTAAGGGTAATGGCTAATTTTAGGCTTTGTTAAGATAGTTTGAAAGTTTTACTCTCTAGGATAATCACTAAAATACAATTTATTTTTAAAAAACTAGCACCTAGGAAAGGGATTTATAAAAATTAATGGATTTGAAAGAAAAGAAACAAGAGAAAAATAAAAATAGAACAGGTAAAGCAAATAGAAAGTAGAAAAATAAAAGATGATACATTTCCACTCAGAAATAACAGGAACATTATTACGTATGCAGAATAATATTACCATTAAAAATCTGTTGTTTAGTGTGGCCACCTTCATCAGTGATCTCAGCTAGATCTTCTGGGTAACTTGCTGCAGCTTCTATATCAGCACTTGCTGCTTCACCTTGCACTTTTATATTATGGAGACGGCTTCTTTCCTTAAACCTCAGGAACCAGCCCCTGTCAGCTTCCACCTCCTCTTCTGCAGCTTCCTCACCTCTCTCGGCCTTCACAGAATTGGAGAGAGTAAGGCCCTGCTCTGGATTAGACTTTGGCTCAGGGAATACTGTGGCTGGTTCGGTCTTCTGTCCAGACCACTACAACTTTCTCCATATCAGCAACAAGGCTGGTGTTGGTACCATTTGTGTGCTCCCTGGAGTAGCACTTAATTTCCTTCAAGAGCTTTTTTTTTTTGGATTTGCAACTTGGCTAACTGGCTCCAGAGGCCTGGCTTGCAGCCTATCTTAGCTTTTGACATGGCTTAATCATTTCTAGCTTTTGATTTAAAGTGAGAGAGTCCTCCTTTGAACACTTAGAGGCCATTGTAGGGTTGTTAACTGGCCTCATTTCAACATTGGTATGTCTCAGGGCACAGGGACGTCCAAGGGAGGGACAGAGACAAAGGAATGGCTGGTTGGTGGAACAGTCAGAACACACGCGACGTTTGTAGAGTAAGTTTCCTGTCATGGTGCCCCCAAACAATTACAATAGTAACATCAAAGTCCACTGACCACATATCACCATAACAGATACGATAATAATGAAAAAGTTTGAAACATTGGAAGAATTACCAAAATGTGACACAGGAGACATGAAGCGAGCACATGCTGTTGGAAGAAGTGGTGCTGGTAGACTGATTTGACACAGGGTCGTCACAGACCTTCAATGTGTAAAAAACACAATATCTGTGAAACACAATAAAATGAGGTATGCCTGTATTAACAAAGCTCAAGTGTTTAAAATCACATACAAGATGGTCTTTACCACAGTAAGATTGTTATAAGTTAATAATAAAAATATAACTTTAAAAATGCTCACAAATTAGGAAATGCTCTTTATTCTTTTTATTTTTAATTTTTTGAGACAGGGTCTTGCTCTGTCACTCTGGCTACAGTGCAGTGGTGTGATCGTAGCTCACTGCAACCTCAAACTCCTGGGCTCGAGTGAGTGATTCTCCCACCTCAGCCTCCCAAGTAGCTTTAAATTTTTTTAAGAGATGGGGTCTTGCCATGTTGACCAGGCTGGTCTCGAACTCTTGGCTTCCAGTGATCCTCCTGCCTTGGCCTCCCAAAGTGCTAGGATTATAGGTGTGAGCCACCGTGCCCCGCCCAGAAATGCTCTTTTATAACTCCAGGGTCAATGAAGAAATTATGATGGAAATGAGAACACATTTTGAACTGTATGGTAACAAAAATACTATATATTAAAAGATGTGGACAGCAGTAAAGCAGCACTTTGAGGGAAATTCATAACATTAAATGCACCATCTCAAGGAGTTAGATAAAGAACAACAAAATAAATCCAAAGAAAAGGAAAAGGGAAAAATAATAAAGAAGAATAAAATCAAATAGAGAATAAACATAAAATCGGAATGATCAACTAAACTGAAGTTATTAGACTTCAGAAGTCCAGTAAAACTGTCAAATCCAGTGATATTAATTAAAGATAAAAATAAAAAAGGTACACATGACCAATATTAGGAATTTTAGAAAGGGAACACTACTACAAGTGCTCCAGATATTAACAGGGTAAAAATTGTATATTAAGAACAACTTTACGGCTGGTGCAGTGGCCCACGCCTATAATCCTAGCACTCCAGGAGACTGAGGCGTGAGGATTGCTTGAGGTCAGGAGTTCGAGACCAGCCTCAGCAAGAGCGAGACTCCATCTCTACTAAAAATAGAAAGAAATTAGCCAGACAACTAATAATAGAAAAAATTAGCTGGGCATGGTAGCACACACCTGTAATCCCAGCTACTCGGGAGGCTGAGGCAGGAGGATTGCTTGAGCCCAGGAGTTGGAGGTTGCTGTGAGCTAGGCTGATGCCACGGCACTCTAGCCCAGGCAACAGAATGAGACTCTGTCTCAAAAAAAAAAGAACAACTTTATGCTAATAAATTTAAAAATATAGATGAAACAGGCAAATTCCTAAAAAAGTATAACTTACCAAAAATGATTCATGAAGAAATATATTAATAGCATTCAATTAGTCCTAAAACCATAAAACAAATCAATAATTTTTGAAAGATCAACTACAAAGAAAGTTCTGGGTCCAGACAGTGTCACTGGCAAGTTCTGCTACACATTTAAGGAAGAAATAATTCCAATCTCATGCAGACTCTTCCAGAGACTAGAAGAAGAGTGATCATCTCCAGCTCATTTTATTAGGCTAGCCTAACTTCGATACCAAAGTCTGACAAGGAGAGTATGAGAAAAAAAACTATAGGCTCAAACTCATTCATTTAAAAAACATTAAATAATAAAAATGAATGTAAGAGGATCCATGTTCTGTTGTTTTCCATGATGACTTCTTTGCAATATTACATTTTTTCAAAAAAAAAAAATTGGGAGAGCCCATACTTTGCTGATTCCTTGAGCTTGTTTGTTCCTGGTCTGCCTTGTGGGTTGTCCAGTATGGGCATGGTGTGCATGTTCAGGGGACAGAAAGCCAGAATGGTTAGAGGAAAGTGTAATGAATGAAGGGGAGAGGGAGTCAAAATGAGGGCATAGAAACAGGGGACAAATCTTATAAGGTCTGGTGGTCGTAGCGAAATGTTTCTTTTTTATTCTAAGAGGAAGAGGAAACCACTGAAGGACTCTATCTGTAAAAGCACTAACTAGGCCAGAATTCAAAACCTGTTTCACACATTTGCTGTGTATCTTGGACAATTCACTATGTCTCTCTGATCTTTGGTTCTCCCAAGTGCAGGAAGAAGAAAAACAGAGATGGAATCCAAGAAGGAGATCTAAGCGATGCTGAAATTTCCCCCATCTTTCACCCCTCCCCAGTAGACTGCAACAGAAGGGCTGAGAGAGTCCCTCAAAGAGACTAAGAGTGAAGTGACTTCATCGAGAGTCTTTCTACAACCCCCATGGGGAGCTCCCACCCTTAATTCCTTGACCCAGTGATTTGTCTGTGTCAAAACTCCTCTTCGGGAATGGGGGGAGGAGCTGGACATCCTGGACTCCCTGCAGATATTCTCTGTTCTTTTCATCTTTTTTGATGCCTTGCTGGTGACATAGTTTGAGACAGAGCAGGACTTCATAACCTTGGGCTTGATTTCGGGAGTCAAAAGTTTGCCTGACCTAGCACTCTCGGAGGCCGAGGCGGGAGGATGGCTCAAGGTCAGGAGTTCCAAACCAGCCTGAGCATGAGCGAGACCCCGTCTCTACTAAAAATAGAAAGAAATTAATTGGCCAACTAAAAATATATAGAAAAAATTAGCCAGGCATAATAGTCCCAGCTACTCGGGAGGCTGAGGCAGGAGGATCGCTTGAGCCCAGGAGTTTGAGGTTGCTGTGAACTAGGGTGATGCCACGGCACTCTAGCCCAGACAACAGAGTGAGGCTCTGTCTCAAAAAAAAAAAAAAAATTTGCTGAAATTGTATATAAAGGTTTGTCTGCCTGTGCTTTTCTCCAGGGAAAGGATTTATAGCCATCAGATTCTCAAAGGATTATTTTATTTGCAAAGGACAGAACCCCAATTCAAATTAGCTAAAGGGAAAAAAAGGAGGGTAGAATTTATTGTCTCCTGTAACAGAAAAGCCATGGCTAGCCCAGAACTTCAGGCATAGCTGGATCCAGGAACTCAAACAATGCCTTTGCATCTCTGAGGCCTGATTTCCTCTGGTTGGATTCATCTTCATATACGCTCTCCCCTCGCGGTAGAAATATGACCATCAGGATTGCTGGGCTCACATCTAACCAGATTATCAACCTCAGCTAAAGTCCGTGCTTTGGCCTGGTTTTGCTCACATGCCCATCCCTGAACCAATAGGTGCTGAAGTTATTAAATTCTCTGATTTACCAAGCCTGGGTCATGTGCCTGTTTCTCAGGGGAGAGGATCAGTTCCATCCAAATCACGCGGACTATTTGGAGGGAAGGGTGGTTCTGCAAACAAAACTGGAGATGCCTCCATGGGAATCAGAGAGTGTATAGTTTTCTATTGGTGCCGTAACAAATTACCACAAACTTAATGACACATATGTACAGCAACACAGATTCATGTTCATACAGTTCTGTAGTTCAGAAGTCACTGGGCTAAAATCAAGATGTCACCAGGGCTGCATTTCTTCCTGGAAGCTCCAGGGCAGAGTCTGTTTCATTGCCCTTCCCAGCTTCTAGAGGACACCTGCGTTCCTTGGCTGATGGCATCTTCTTCCATTTTCAAAGCCAGCGGTGTAGCATCTCGCTAACCTTGCTTGCATCGTCTCGTACCTTTCTCTGATTCTCTTCTGGCCTCCCTCTTCCACTTTTAAGGGCCCTGTGATCACATTGGGCCCACCTGGGGAATCCAGAATACTTTCCCCGTGGCACAGTCAGCTGATTAGCAACCGTAATTCCATCAGTAGCCTTAATTCTCCTTTGCCGTGTAACCAAACATATTCTGGGGACTAGGACATCTTTGGGGAGCCATTATTCCGCCTACCACAGAGGGATAGGTGCTGAGAAGGCATCTACAAAACAGTCCCCACAGCCTGACTCATGGAGTAGAGGCGAGGTTAGGGTTAGCAGGGGCTGGGAAATGGAAGGGAAGGGAATGAATATTTAATTGAACACATACTAGCTGTCAGACGTGGCTCTTAGAACTTATAAAAACATTATAATTTACTTCTTATGACAACCCAATTAAATACATATGAGTCTCCCCATTTTACACATGAGAAAATCAAGGTTCAAAGTGATAGAGTGTCTTGTCTAGTGACACACAGCTGGTGGCAGAAGCAGGATTTGAATTCAGGCCAGTCTGCCTCTAAAGGATATTTCAAATAGAGCCTATGTTTATATTCATAGCATGAGTGTATATATATATACACACATACATATATACACACACAAATATATTCACATATATTTATTCCTTTTAGAACATTGTTTTTCAATTGTACAAGTAACATGTGGATGGATTGTCCTTGCCTCTTAAAAAGAGTGTTACAGAAAAAACTAAAGCTTCCTTCGATCACCTCTCCCCAGTCAAGACCTCTTCCCTGGAAATAACCACTGTTATCAGTTTATAGTTAATCTTTCCATAACTTTGTCTCAAAGTGTGTGTGTGTGTTTTTGTGTGTGTACGATAGTATGGTGTATGCATAGTATTGTATAGTAAATGAGTAGTATTGTTTTGAGCAAGCGTGTGAGTGTGTTTTAACATAAATGGGATCCTACCGTACATATTGTTCTACAGCTTGCTTTTTTAACTCAACAATATGTCTTGGAAATCTATCCAGATTTATTTAAAGAGCTCTGTCCCATTCCTTATAAGAGCTGCCGTGGTGTTCCACAAAACTCAGGGTTTCTTTGTCTATTCTCCTGTTGCTGGATGTTTAGCTCATTGTTGGTTTCTTTGCTCTTACAAAGCTGCCATGAACATCCTTATATAAGTTTCCTTGGGTACATGTGTATTTCCTTAGGGTCTATAAGGAGAGGTGGAATTATCAGTCAATGTGAGTGTTTTCATTCGAATCTTGAGAAACACTTTCTGTAACTTTCAAGTATTGCTATGTAACAAATACCAAAAACTTCAAGCAATAATCATGTGTTATTGGTCTAGCTTGGCTTGTCTAGGGCTGCCCTGCTTGAAGCCGGCCGGCTCAGGTCTGCTCCAAGTGTCTCATGCTGGGGCCCAGGCTGGGGTGGGGTCAGCTACTGGGGAGAGCTTCTCATGGTGATAGCAAGGACACAAGAGGACTAGAGGCAACATGCAAGGCCTCTTAAAAGAGCCTAGACTCAGAGTCGACAGACACACTGTCCCTTCCACCCACGTGCCATTGGCCAAAGCAAGTCATGTGACCACGCACAGAGCTCAGGGGCAGGGAGGTACTCCAAGCACGTGCTGGGGCCATGGCGAGGGTGTGGCGGCATTGGCAGGCATGCCAGTGTTCACTTCTGCCAGGGATAGGACAGAGGACCTGCTTCCCCACACACTTAATACCCCAGTCAACTTAGTTTTCACCAGTCCTACGGGGGACATACGTATTGCTTTTTTTTTAAAACATCCAGAATGCTCTTATAGCTACTATCAGCCAAGAGACAGCACAATGTAGAGGAAAAAGCACCAGGCGGAAGAGCTGCCACCTGTGGCCACTTGCTGTGACTTTTAACATCGCTTCCTCTATGCAGTTTCCCTGTCTGTAAACGGACCACAGGACCTAGAGCCACCTGGCCCAAGGTTTGAATCCCAGCAGCTCCGCATGCTTTTCTTACGTCACTTTGGATAAATCACTTAATCTCTCCCGATTCCCATTATCTAGACTGTAGAACGGTGCGATAAACTCTCCCTTCCTTTCTTCACGTAGCAAGATTCCTCTAAAATCATGGATATGCAGGCGGCGTGGAAATACGAAGCACTGCTGATTCAACCCTTTCATTTTAGAGTTAAGTACTGACACCCATAGGGGAGAAATGAGAGTGTGCTGAGCAGTATGAGAAGATAGCAAGAGTTGGCAGGCGGTTCCTAACAGTATCAGTCACTTCTGTTAACACTTGCAAGTAACAGAGCCCCAGTGCAAACTGGTTTAGGCAAATAAAGGAGAGGGAGTGCATATCTCTTGTCTCATAGAACTAAAAAGTTTGGGACTGGGGTCAGCATCAGGGATGGCTGGATGAGGCGCTCAGACGCTGTCAGGAACATGTCTCTCCATCTATCCCCTCTGCCTTCCTCTGTGTCGTCTTCCTTCTCGCCAGCCTCTTCCCTACTATGGCAGGGTCGCCAGGGCTGATAGGCAAATTACAAAACAAAAGAGGCCCCCTGGGGCCCTAACCACTAACTCTGGGTGGATACATTTGTAAAAGACATCCCTTCCATCTGACGGGTGCGGTTCTGCAGCCAGGATGTAAGATTTGGCAAGAGGAGCACAGGCCGAATTTGCACAGAGCACAAACTTCCCAAACGTGAGGGTAGCAATATGGTGACTCCCGGCTCCGGGTTGCATTGCTCCCGGCTAACCAGCTAACCAAGCCCAGTATTAAGTCAGCACCCTTAGGAAAGGACTGTGAGATTCGTTCTCGTTGGCCAGGAGAATTCATCGCCAGGCCTGGGTCATGTACTTTCTCCTAGGTAGCCCCACCACAATAACACAGAAAGGACAGAGTTGTCCAGAGGAGAATTATAGTGCCATCACCAGAAAGAGGAAGAAGTACATGCTAGGCCAACAAGACAATAGATACCTACTACTCTCCCTCACGGAGATTTCCGTCTAGCAAGGGGAATAATAAGTAGATCAACTAGAGACTTGGGAGTTGGATTTAAATGGGCACAGAAGCTAGCTATTCCAACTACCCTATTTTAAAGGGAAAATTGAGGTGACACAATCCTTCATTGAGGTCGATCAGTCTACTAGACTACATTTTTAAGCCTGTCTGAGGGCAGCTTTGATGTTCACCACTGTTTTGTTCATCCCTGCGTTTCCCAGCAACCAGCACAGAGCAACCAAATATGAGCTGAATGAATGAATGAATGATTAACAAATAGGGCCAGAGTGATGAGAAATGAAAACAGGTTTCAGGTAAAGCAACACCCCCAAGATCACATATACTGTATTAATTGTTAACATTTAAGTTTTTGTTTCAAATTTGGCTATAATGAATTATTCTATGACATACATCTTTGTGTATGTATTTTTGTCTACCTCTCTTTCTATTTCCTTAATGTAAGTTCCTAGGAGTTGAATTACTGGGTCATTAACAAAACTTTCCAGCAAAAACTAAAGTGATTTTCACATTAACGGTTTCGCTTGGTTCCTTTTGATAAAGCCCGAGGGTGTAGCATGAAAACAACTCAGTGATTCTTTCTTCTGCCCATCAAATGAGCAACAAATGTTTTAAGGGTCTACTGAGTGCTAGCGAGGGTGCAGGAAAACAGCCATTCATGCTGATACACGGTTGTCAGAATGTAAATTGCTACCACCCGTTTGCAAAGCAATTTGGTGGAAGGTGTCAAATACAAGAAAAATGTTCCTGTCCTTAAACGCAGTGGATTCTCATGCCTGAGAATCCACCTGACAGTCAAACAGAGACTCGTAGACAAAGAGGTTCATCGTGATGTTATTTATAATAGTTTTCTTCCAGTGAAATTACCAGAGTATCCAACTAGAAGGGACTAGTTAAATGGACTATGTTAAATTCACTCAATAGAATATTACACAGCCATTTAAAATGACATTTTGAAGAATATATATATTAGCATGGAAATGTTTAGGTGATGTTCAGTGAACAAAAGCAGAATGCAAACATTTTATATGAAGTATGAATCTAGCTACGCTTTTGAAGACTAAGTGGAAATGCACCAAACTGTTGAGGAGCGATTGCATTCGGAAGGTGAGAGTATGGACATTTTTTTTTCTACCTTTCTCTGTTTTCTGCCTGTTCTTTCCTGATCGTGGTGGCAGAAAGAATAAAGATGCCCAGGTTCTAAGCCCCGGGACTTGTAAATAGGTTGTCATACATGGCAAAAGGGACTTTGCAGATGTGACTAAGTTTAAGGATCTTGAAATGGGGAGGTTGTCCTGGATTCTCCAGATGGGCCCGACGTCATCACAAGACTCCTTAGAAGAGGGAGGAGACAGGATATCACAGCTGGAGAAGGCAGTGTGACCATCCAAGCAGAGATTGGGATGATGTGGGGCCACAAGCCAAGGAATGCAGGAAGCCTCTAGAAGCTGGAAAAGGCGAGGGGATGGATTCTCCCCTAAAGCTTTCAGAAGGGACGCACCTTGATTTTAGCCCCGTGAGACTGATTTTCGACTTCCGACCTCCAGAGCTCTAAGACCATAAATCCGAGTTGTTTCAAGCTACTAAATTAGTGGAAATTTATTATAGCAGCTATGGAAAATGAATACAATCATGAATTACTTTGCTTTTTAAAAAGTAAAACCTTTTAGAAATATATAACATACACAGAGAAAAATACACAAATTATAAGTGTCCAGCTCAATAAATTTCTATAAAGTAAACGTGCACTTCTGCAGCCAGATGAAAAAACAGAACATTCCCAGCCGCCTCCCCAGCAGCCTTCTCAAGCTCCCTTCCAGACACCACCCTCCTTCTAAGGGAGCCCAGCAGCCTAACTGCAAACCTTGTGCCTTAGTTTTGTGATTGACTTTCGCACAGTATGTTTGTGAGATCTAGTTGCATGTGATTGCAGATCATTCGTTCTCATTGCCGTGTGCTGCGCCATTTTGTGAACACCCCACAGTTTACTCATACATTATATTGGTTTTTTTTTTTTGAGACAGACTCTCACTCTGTTGCCTGGGCTAGAGTGCCGTGGCATCAGCCTAGCTCACAGCAACCTCAAACTCCTGGGCTCAAGCGATCCTTCTGTCTCAGCCTCCCGAGTAGCTGGAACTACAGGCATGCGCCACCATGCCCGGCTAATTATTTTCTATATATTATAATAGTTGGCCAATTAATTTCTTCCTATTTTTAGTAGAGACGGGGTCTCGCTCTTGCTCAGGCTGGTTTCGAACTCCTGACCTTGAGTGATCCTCCTGCCTCGGCCTCCCAGAGTGCTAGGATTACAGGCGTGAGCCACCGCGCCAGGCCCTCATTCGTTATATTGTTGATGGATCAAACATTTGGATCGTTTTTCAGATGTTGGCTATTATGAACTGTGCTACTATGAAAGTCCTTGTATATATCTTTGGGTGAACCCACATGTACATTTCTGGTGGGTATGTATATACCTAGGAGTCATGGGGTATGCATATGTTCAGCTTTAAGGGATACCGCCAAGCTGTTGTCCAGACTGGTTATACCAATCTGTGTTCCTACCAGCAGTGTATGAGAGTTTGCTCTTTTTCTGTTGCTTTGTCTGACATTTTCTTATTGATTGGATGGAATTCTTTACAGATTTTGGATAAGAATATACCCCTGTCTGGGGCTTGCCTTTTTACTTTCTTAATGATGTCTTTTGATGAACAGAAGTTCTAGATGTAGTCCAAATTTACCATTTTTTCTTTTACAGTTAATTTTTTTTATCTTGTTTAAGAAATCTTTGCTGGTGCTCACACCTGTAATCCTAGCACTCTGGGAGGCCAAGGCAGGCAGATCGTTTGAGCTCAGGAGTTCAAGACCAGCCTGAGCAAGAGCGAGACCCCGTCTAGACCAAAAATAGAAAAAATTATCCGGGCTTGGTGGCACATGCCTGCAGTCCCAGCTACTCGGGAGGCTGAGGCAGAAGGATCGATTGAGCCCAGGAGTTTGAGGTTGCTG
>CAUYPO010086700.1:0-20546 GCA_963574435.1 Cheirogaleus major
CATGCGCCACCATGCCCGGCTAATTTTTTCTATATATTTTTAGTTGGCCAATTAATTTATTTCTATTTTTAGTAGAGACGGGGTCTCGCTCTTGATCAGGCTGGTTTTGAACTCCTGACCTTTGAGCTATCCGCCCGCCTCAGCCTCCCAGAGTGCTAGGATTACAGGCGTGAGCCACCGTGCCGGGCCTGACTTTTAAAATTATGTAGTTATATATATATTTTATACTCACATATATCTGTATAGACACAATTTTGATTAAAATAATTTAAGAAATTAAAGTATAAATTGCAAATGTGCTGTGCTCTTTCTTGACCAGAGTCTTTGCATTTACAGATCTGTCTCCTCAAAACTCCTTCTTTCCTCCCTCAGCCAACTAGCTCCCAACTTTCCTTCTGGTCTGTGCTCAACCATCTCCCCCTCAGGAAAGCCTCTTCGGCTCTCCCAGATTAGAGACAGGTATGTTGGGAAGATACATTTCCTTATTATTCATTCATGTAGCAATATGCTCCTCTTCTTTATTTTTTGGAGACAGGGTTTCACTCTGTCACCCTGGGCAGAGCCAAAGTGCAGCCAGCTAGTAGTGGCTTTACTAAGGCTGAATAACTTCTCTTACATGACAAGAAATCTGGGGACTGGGACAGAGGGAGGCAATTGCTGACTAGTATTAGATCAACAACTCCATAACTCAGAGCCCCAGGTCAGTGTCTGTGCACTTATCTGCCTCTACTGGTAGAAAGTAACATGTCCTTATAGAGCCAAGTTTAAAGACTTGAACAAGGTAGACAGGACACTCACTTTAGGGATGACAATCTTTCCCAAGAGTCCCCATCAGACCTCTTCTTGTATCTCACTGGCCAGAACTGATCAAATGACCAGTATAGATCAGAAGCTAGAGCCCCTTTCCATGAGATCAAGGAATCTCCACTCAATATTTGAACAAATCAGGCCAGCAGCGGAGGTTCATGCCTGTAATCCTAGCACTTTAGGAGGTGGGCGGATTGCTTGAGGCCAGGAATTCGAGACGAGCCTGAGCGACGTGGTGTGACCCTGTCTTTACCAAAATAGAAAAATTAGCCGGGCATGGTGGCGAATGCCTGTAGTCCTACCTTGGGAGGCTGAGGCAGGAGGATCACCTGAGTCCAGGAATCTGAGATGACAGTTACCTATGACCTACCACTGCACCGTAGCCTGGGCAACAGAGCGAGACCCTGTCTCAAAAACAAAAACAAAACAAAAAGAACAAATCAGGATGATCTTAGCAAGAAAGAAGTGGGAGAATGGCATTTGGTTATACAAACCAACAGTGATACCACAATATTAATAGCTCCATAGTACAGATATTTATAAATTTGACTTTCATTTAGAATAATGTAAGTAGCCGAGGTGCAATTCAAACTAGATCTGCCTTTTTCCCAAAGCCTGTACCATGCCACCTCCTAACCTTGACTATGAAGAACATGGTAGATTTAGTCAGGAACACCTTCACAGAGGAAAAATATTTTATGCAAAGTCTTGAAGGAAATAACACAAATTGGGTTGATGGAGAGTATGAGAGGGCGGTTGTGGAATATTGTATTAATATCACCCTCTTCACTTTCACTCTTGTATGAAAATGTTTTTTTATGTATCCCAGTAATCATCAGAGCATCTCTCCCTATTTTGGGGATTATTATTATTGCTTTGATGATCTAAATGAACTATAAATAAACTGAGAAGAGATGACATTTACCCAAGGGAAAATGCCAAAACTAGAACCTAGGGAACCTAGGGACCCTAGGGCTGGGGCTATAGCAGAACAGAATGTTCCCTCTGAGATTTTAATGAGGCGTGCTTATTATTGATGCCTCAGCATCTTGAAAATGTCTCAACCTGGAAAAACATATTCAAATTACCTTATATCATGAAACGGCCCCTTCTCTATTTGAAAACCTTTGGCAATTCCTCAGTACACGTAGGGCAACCTAATCTACCAATTGAGAGCCTCCTCCATCTAACCCCTATTGCCTGAATCCATCCCCAGTGCTCTCCTACATAAAGAGACCCAAGTTGTATGGGGCCTGGTGTGAGGTCTGCAAGGCTACAGACTGAAGAGAGCTATTCTTGTCCAAAGCTTGGGATCCCCAAGTCATAAGTATGAGCCGAGCCATTAACCATGAATGAAAATTTGGGGAGATGGGTCAAAAATGCCAGAAAGAGTATTTGGAGGAGGGACCTAAGAACTTAAGTGGGCCAAAAAGAGATATTAAAACTGGATCTGGGATCTAGGATCTCATGCTGAGACATACGAAGGCATGAAAAACAATGGGAGCAGTGAGATTCAGGCAGTAAAAGTCTAGGGCAATCACCTGCATGTTCACTGATGGGATCATTTGCTTTTATTATCTGTCCTGATCTTGGTACAGCCCCTCCCTTCCCTGCTTGAGGTGGTGTCAGTTCTCCCTAGGTGGTCCTGGCAGAAAGCCCTGACATTTCTCAGGGTACCCTGTAGATATCAGACAGGCCTCTGCGATAGTTTCTTGTCCACGCCCTTCTCAGTTCACCAGGTTTGGGAAACAATCAGAACACAGTACATTTTTCACTGTGTGTTTTCCCTCTCCAGTTGCATCACTTTAGGCAGAGATATTCATGGGGTGGGGAGTGGGAGGTAACTAAGTCCATGTGTTCCAGCCCAGCAGGTGTGGAATTGTCATGGGCTCAGGCAGTGGAGGCAGACGGCATGTAAAGAAAGGCTTCTGAGGCCATGGCTGGTCCCCATGTAGTAATTTTCCAGGTTGGGAGAGGGCAAATTTGCCAGGAAAAGAACCCTGTAGTGCTGCCCCATTCTAATGACCTCCTGATTCTTGGGCAGTTGGCCTAAACCATGAGAGAATTTCTTGAAAATCTCTGAGTGGCCTATCACTCCTTCTGGGTCTTGCTGGGATGTTAGATGTTAGAGATGCTGTAAGGTCCTGCTACTTAGAGTGTAGCCACAGGCCAGCCAGCTCTTGGAATAACCTAGGAGCTTGTTAGAAACACAGAATCTCAGGCTCCACCTCAGACCTCCTGAACCAAATCTGTGATTTAATGAGATTTATATGCACATTAATGTTTGAGAAGCACTTGCCTTGTGCTTGAAGATACAGCCATGAGTGGAAGCCATAGCTTCTGGGGGTTCAGGGCAAAGAATTATAGTGAATTTTTGTAGATAAATTGCGACCAGTAGACCAAGTGTATTGTTGTAGCAGAGATTATTCTTCAAAAGTCAGTTGGGCTGGGCACAGTGGCTCACACCTGTAATCCCAGCACTCCAGGAGGCGGAGGCAGGAGAATTGCTTGAGCCCAGGAGCCTGAGGTTGCTGTGAGCTACGATGATGCCACTGCACTCTAGTTAGGGCCACAGAGTGAGACTCTGTCTCAAAAAATAAATTTATTTATTTATAAAAATTAAAAAATCAGTTAGGATTATCAATGGATGAAATTAATATGGTGAAGGGTTAATGGGAAACTTTATTATTTTTTCTGTTTTTTTTATTTCAGCATATTAGAGGGGTACAAATATTACGGTTACGGAGGGGATGGGTATATACAAACATAACAAGTGAGATGTGCAACGTTTGGGGGATGGTCACGCTTGAAGCTCTGCCTCGAGGGGGGAGGGGGGATGGGCAATGGGAAACTTTAGAATGAGCTATCAAGTGGTCACTACCTAAACCCATTGATCAATCTTAGCATCACTAAAAGTAGAAGAGCCAGACACTGAGGACCTCTTAAAGAACTACACGACCAAGGCAATGGCACTATCTTTGAAATACTATTACTTAAAAAATGAAGCGGAGTCTATGGCCGTACCACCCTGAAAGCGCCTGATCTTGTCTGATCTTGGAAACTAAGCTAGGGATGGGCCTGATTAGTACTTGGATGGGAGACTGCCCAGGAATACCAAGCACTGTAGGCTTTTATTAAAGAAAAAAATGACGCTGAATCCAATTAAGCCTCCAGAGCTAATGTCTGTTTGTAGGAAATAAGGGAGCTAGGGAAGCAAATTGAATGACACTCCAAGGAACCAAATAAAAAAAAATCTGGAATGTTGGGAAGCCTATAGGAAACAGTTACTGCAGCAAGGCAATGGCGTGGGAAATATAATTGTGGAGGTGGTAGAGGAGAGGAATCGACATTGAAATAGATCTAAAAGGCCAACAACGAAATGTACTCTGTGGACCTGGTTTGGATCTTGATTCAGACAGCTCACAACCAACTGATGCATGGCTCATGGGTTCCTCATCCCAGCACTAAGGGCCAAGAGTAAAAGGACATTAACTCACTTTGCTCAGCCTTACTTTCTAATACTCCCCTTCATCAACTCTGTGCACCAGCCAAACGGCTCTGCAAATTGTATCTTAAATACTTACTGCATTTCTAGCTGTATTTAAAGCAGTTCAACCTAAATAACTTTAAGACTGATGTAGGAATGAAGAGAAAGATGATTGCTCTTTATTCCAGGGATTTTAAAGAAATAGACACCTTAGGCTTCCACCAGAGCCAAAAATGGTCCAGAAGGAAGAACCCACAGAAATTATCCTGGAATCCCAGGTTTAATCTTCCGTTTTTCTCATTGTGTCAGTTGCTGCCACATATTTTCTATAGCCATGATGTGCTCAAAGTCAGAATTGTCTGTAACTTTGTGGCATGTAAGGTATGAATTATCAGGTGATCTTCTGCTTTAAGAGTGCCTTTGATGTTTCAACAGAAGCAATTCATAAATGGTAACAATTTTAGGAGTTCTGTTTGTATTTGTGAATATGTAAGCATTTTGAAAATGAAACAGTGATGTATTAGTTATCTATTGCTGTGTAACAAATTACCCCAAAATTTAGTAGCTAAAAACTACCATGTATTATATTATACCACACAGTTTCTGAGAGTCAGGAATCTGGGAGCAGCTCAGCTAGATGGGTCCAGCGAGGAGTCCCTTGTGAAGTTATGATCAAGCTGTCGGCCAGGGCTCTGGTCATCTGAAGGCTAGAGCATCTCCTTCCAAGCCCACTCAGGTGCTTGTTCCACGGACTGTGGGACAGAAGGCCTCAATTACAGACCTTGTGAATCTTTTCACAACCATGTCTGAATATTCTTAAGACGTGACAGCTGGTTTCCCCTAGAACAAGTGGCAGAGAAAAAAAGAGACAGAGAGACCAAAATGGAGGTCACAGCATCTTTCATAACCTATCTTGGAAGTGACATACCTCCCCTTCTGCTGTGTTGTGTTGGTCACACAGACCTTGCTTGGTGTAAGGTGAAAGGGAATTATACCAAGATGGTGTGACCCTTAGGGATTATCCTAAGCTGCCTTCCAAATATGGGTAGTTTTCAAAGCTTAAAAAAAAACTTCTTTTTGATACAACTCATTAAAACACAGGGCTTGTAAAAATAAAGTACGTGTGAGGATATTGTGTAATATATAGGTGTGTACACATCCTCTCAGAATGTCTAATCAGTTTTCACAGCAGTGTTCTATAGGTGTTCTATAGTGTTTCACATACAGTGTTCTATAGGTCTCTTATTGTTTGGGATTCTTTAATGATTATATTTTTCCCATAATACATTTTTGTTTGTCTTTCCTGGCTGCTATCTTTCATCCCAGACATTTTGGCTTTCTGGTTGAATTAATTCTGTCCTCCTTATTTGGGCTGTCTAGTTGTGTCCTTCATTTGGGAAGAATTTATCAAATGTCCACCAATTTATAAAACCTCAACTGAGCCTGAACTTCTCTTGTTCAAAAAATAGAATCAGTGTGAATGGGCACATTAGGAGGGAAAGAAAAGTCAAAGCGAAGAAATAAAAGTCTGAGAGTAGAATTTGCCTTCTTGGAATCTGGGAGAAAGCTCTGATGAGTCACCGGCTGCCTGGGTTGCCCCAGGCAAAATGCAAAATGGGTCCTTAGCCAGGATCTACCCACCATCCCCACCCCCTCCTTTCCCTTCTGCAGGCGTCTCAACCCTTTGAAAGGAAGACAGCTTGTCCCTAAGAGGGGCCCCAGCCCTCCCTGCCACAGATTTCTTGATACAGGCAGCCACTGAGGCCAAACAACCTTAGAGGTTCCCTGTTGTCTCTGACAATAGACAAACTGACAGCCCTTGGGGATGGGGCTTGGGGTAGGGAAGATTCCACCCCAAAAATGTACTTTGCTGATATGTTCAGTGATTTTTAAAAAGTGAGACAGTATTTTTAAAGAAAAATTTTACATAAAAATCTGATTTCATCTTCTTTTTTAAAAACCAGGGGATCCAACAACACTGGACTCATGTGGCCATAATGGCCCTAAGCAAAGAGAGATGCCTCCTGTTTGCACAGTCTCTTCCAGGCCCCGCATCTCCACAGTCCTCAAGCTGGATGTCAGCTGCCGTTTATAATCACTCCTCTACTATTTTTCTAACATTCTTTTTCTGCGCCTATGTCTTCATCATTAATGGTGAAAAAAGCAAACTAAGAGGACCACCTGTTTTAAGAAAATTATAAGAGATCCTATTGCTCTATGGAAATAAAGAACATTGCTATGTGTTTGTTATGTAAAGAACGACCGACCGTATCTAAAGAACACACCTTAAAACAATCCTATTAAGAGCTAGGGTAAATGAAATACTGCAAGGTGAAAATGTTACCAAACCCAAGAAGAGGATAGATATTTCAAGACATTTCAAGTTTTTACATGTGAACAAAGTCAGTGAAGTCGCTGCAAAAAACGCAGTTATGAATTTGATGCCAGGGCACTTAAACCTTTTACAGATGATAGGTTTATAAAAGTATCTTTTGAACATAACAAAATATGTCTTCCTTAGCCAGCATTAGGAAACACTGGAACTCATCATGTTGAAGATAGGGCTGGAAAAATCTTCACTGACAGTTTGTTGGGGTCTCCAAAGAGGCCCCCCATACATTATACTCTTTTTTCCCCACTAGGTTCTAAACAAGGTGAGAAAAAAATAAAGATTCAAGACAGAGGTCTAAATGTCATCTTTCCAATTAAGAGAGGTACAGTTGAGGTCTTGACTTAACAGGAGAGGCAAATTGAGGCTTCAGACCGAATTCCGTCCAGAGTTCCAATCCCCACACGGTCCCAGGCCTGCAAACCGCCTATGTCAGAGCAAATCTGCGGCAGATTTTGTTCAAAAGAATGAAGGAAAGCAAGAAGGCAAAACAAACATGTCTAGTTTATCTTCCCAGATTTCCAAATCAGTTAAATTACTCTAAAATCACCAGTGATGTATTATATTGATGAGAGTGCAGGTGTGAACCCTACGTTTGAGTTAGATCTATTAATGAATGGTGTTAATGGGAATTTAAATGTGACCAAAGAATTCTTAGACCTGGCAGCCATGACAGGAAAAGATTTGGTTCTACGTACTGTGCAGTGTGAGCCTACACTGGTCAAACCTATCAAGTGTGACCGCTGACGGTGTTCCTGTGAAAGATAGTGTGAAGGACAGCCCTGCTTCCAACCCTGATCTATGGTGGTGTCATGTTCTACCTTCAGGGCACATACGAACGGAAGCTGCTGAAAGCTGTGCAATGTGGCAGCCAAAGCAAAACGTGCCAGTATTGGAATGCCTCATTCTGTAAGTATCTTGGGAGTAATTACCCTAAATATAAAACAGGTGCCTACCTTTGTACGTAGTTGTTTGCCATTATAAAATCGAATTAAACTAATCTCACCTGTGGGATTCAGTGCGAACCTTGAAGTGACACAGCATGAAGGATAAGACCCGAGATGGCATTCCAGTGCATAAGAAAACGTGAACAAACATTCGTCCTAAACAAAAGAGGAGACATGCCACCTCCTGTGGGCAGCCTTAGAAGGCCCCTTCTCATGCCTAGAGAATTCTGAAGGTTGGGTTCCCAGAGCACTTGGAACTTAGACTTGGATCAGTTAGGATTCCAGGTTGCAAGCACAGAAACCCACTTGGGCTGGTCACAAGCAGAAGTGCATTCTAAGGATGGAGGTTGTCTCATGGAATCCAAAGACAGGCATGCAGTGATGGCAAAAGGGGCTGCTGCCATGGGTGGTCGCAGAGCCCAGAGTCCCTCTCACCACTGACAGTCCTGCTCCTTTTTCTTTCTGGGCAACGCTCTTTGCTCTGCTTCTAAGTCTACTTGGTGGACAGAAGAAGGTGGCTTCCCATCCCACTCTAGTTTTCATGGTTGAGCCACAGGCAGGGAACTGGCCAACTCTCTCTCTCTCAACCTTTTTCTCAGCCATTCTCTCACCCTTTCTCCCCCCTGCTACTCCTCTTGCCTCACCCCCATTCTCAATTCCTAGGAGAAAAACTATGACTGGCCTAGGCTAGATCAGGTGTTTGCACTGTGGGCCAGTCCACTGTTGCCAGGCCAGGCAACACCATGCAGAAACATACTCTTCCCACCTCACCACAACCAACACCAGCTGAGGCCACCAATTTAGAAGGGCTGGGCTGATAATCCACTCGGTGTGCACTAAGTTTATGTGATTTTTCTCCTGGCTTAACACAGAAAGGGGGTGGAGGGGGGAGAGGGGAAAGAGAGAGAGAGAGAGAGGCACTTTGAAGCAAGAAAGTGCATCTTACTCCTTTTTCTGTTTTTTATACCTAGATTAGTGACCTTAGATTAGTTAGTTGGTGAAGGGAATATATCTGTATATATAGATGTTTGCTGTGTGGTTGACTATGAAAATGCACAGACCCAGGCTGTGCTTCCCAGGCAAAACATAGATATGCCCTTATGCACACATGCACATACATACACACAAACACACACACACTGCTGTGAGTGGCACTCCTCAGGATTTCTTAGTTACAGTTAGAAAAAATTAGTTCTAGCTACTTTAACCAGAAATGGATTTCAGTGGAAGGGTATGGACAGCTGGCAGAATGAAAGAGAAATCTGATTATCTGGGCTCAAGAAAGATGGGAACTGGGGCTGTCCCTCCAGCTCTCAATTGTAGGGAGAGTGGATGATCAGCACAGGTCACTGCCACATCATTTTTCGCGCCTAGTTCCAGACTCAGATCCTGGGAAAAGGCATCTGGTGAGTCTAGCTTCGGTCCAGTGGCCCCATTTCCCCCACCCTGGCACCTTGACTGAGAGTCCCACTACATGACATCCGTGGGACAAGGGTAGGGCTCCCACATCAAGGCTGAGAAGAGGTATGTAGTCCAGGTGGGCAAAGGTAACGGAGCCCACTGCAGGAATCCTTCACACTAGTGGGCAGCTATGCCTACAGTGAGATGAGAATGGGAAATGAGTTGGCTGCTGCCTGCCTCAGTTTATCCTGTAAGCCAGCAAACAGCTGGGAAGCTCCTGACATAGGTACCCAGGAAAGACTGAGACCTCCCCCAGCCTTGGCACCCCGCCGCCACTCCCTCCCTGCTCCAGAAATGCTGCCTGACTTATATTCACTTCCATCCGACACTCTGAAATTGGAAATCTGCATGGGAGTCCTGAACTAGCATAGCTTGGGTTAACAGTTTGACTTATCCCTAAACAGCCTTTGCCACGTTCCAAATCAGGAAAACCAAAAAGAAAAAAAGCCAATGGGTGGGAGCAGGGAGGTGTGGCAGCAGAGGAAGACCTGCTGGTGTTTAGTTAAAGCTTTTATCAACTTCAGCCATGGGTTACTCAACCGAGGATCTGGGGTGGATCCTGAAAAGTATGTGGAACTAGCAGATGCCCTTGGGAGTCTCTCCAGTCCTCTAGATTTGGAGATTCTCCGGCTGAGTGATCTTATCTCAAATGGAGGGAGGTGAAGTCCACAGTGTTCATTTCCAGGTCTCCATCTGCTGGGCCGAGGTGCCCATCTGGGGTGATGCACATGGCTGCCTCAGCGCCCACCACTGTGCCGGAACACACGCCTGCAGCTCGGGGAAGAGTCCACCGTGGTCTGCAGTCAGGCCCTCGCAACTGAATGCAGAGTGCTTTTTATTCTAAAAATCTTGACTTGATGGAGACTTTCAAAAGCATTCAATTGAGTTTGCATAGAAAGAACAATTCCCTTTGCTTTCACACTTGTATTTCCTTTGTTTATGTAACAGTCAAGTAGATCACTTACATTATAAGGGGCACGATTAGCTCTGGTGACAAACACAGCTGAGCCTTGGTGTGCGTGCCCCTCAACCCAGGGAGCTGGGGTCTCTCCCAGCCCTTGTGGCTCCCGGTGTGGGAACATTTCACAGAGCAAGTGTGGCAAGTTGCCTATTACACGGAGATATTGACTATGGCCGCCTTTAGTCCATACGTTTGTGGGTGATGTTTCTGGATGCTACTTGTTTTCTCCCAGGATTCCAATGAACTGAGAGAAATTTACTATCTTAATGATTTTTTTCTTTTTAGAGATAAGGTCTTGCTATGTTGCCCAGGCTGGCCTAGCCCTCCTGGGCTCAAGCGGTCCTCCTTGTGTAGCTGGGACTACAGGCACAGGCAATTGCTCCTGGTAATTATTTTTATAATCAAAGGAAAATGTGTGTTTTTAAAGACTTATTTGCATGTTATTCACCCACCAATTCAAATATATTTTTGCCCTTTGTTAGGAATATGCCAAAGACAATTTTCAAGGAATTTTTTGCTAAGAGAAACTTAGAACAAGGAAAAAAAAATCCATTTTTGATAATGGTAGATAGAAGAGATTTTATAGATTTTTGGAGCACCTTTATAGGTTTACCTTGCATTATAAGCAAACCTCTAGATACAAATTGAAATTGGGATGGTAATTAACCATTGTAAAATCTTCCTTAAGTGGGCCAATGAAGATAGGATTTTTTAAAGTTACTTTATGTAGCACCATATGTCTTTCTATTTCCTAACTTTTTTACTCTAAATGTAATAGAATTTATTTCAATAATCACTATTGAAAGAAAGAATACCTAACTACCCGTGAAATTTTTGTTTCAAATTATTTTCTGCTTTAGACTTTCAGATCGTTTAAAAGCCTTGCCCATTTTAGCCTCAAAACAGTGTTCAGAATAGGCCAGGAAGATGTTATTGTTCCAATAAGGTCCTCGTGGAGACAGCCAGCCGGTCGGTGGGAACGTCCACCTCCTCTGTGCCAAGCAGTTTTTCCAGAAACAAGCTGGCTGTGTCCAGTGAGGGACACCTGTGCCCTGGGGAAGCATTAACACATTCCCCAGAGAGAAGTGAACTCTCACTAACTAGACTACTCTGTGGATTACTAAAGACTGCAAAGAAATCCTGAGGTCACTTATGTGGATGAGTTTTGCTTCTTTATGTGCGTGTGTGTGTATGTGTGTGTGTTTAATTCATTTATGTTTTTAAATTTTTTTCATTTCAGCATATTACGGGAGTACAAATGTTTAGGTTACATTGATAAATTAAATATGGTATATGTATACGGTGGAGTTCTACACAGCAACAGAAAACAAGGGTGTTATGTGTGTGTTTTTAAGTCCTTGATGCTGTTTCATATCATCTTTCTTTGAAAAGTTTTATATTGATTGTTTTAAGTTCCTGTGTCAGAATATGATATAATTGTGTGCAATAAATATAATCTACCATGAGGGACTCTGTTTTTAATGACCTGAATACCTGCTTAGCTAAAATGTAACATAAATTTTAAAACCGTTTACCTTTCTGTGGAAATAAAAAGCAATTGAAAATAGGCCAAACGTTTCCCCTCTCATCTCTTTCATTATAAAAACCTCTAGATTTTTTTTTTGTTTTTGTTGTCTTTCTGTTAATATTCTCTGAAACTATTATCATTCCCCAGGACAATTATTTTCTCTGGGATAACTTTCTGGCACTTTGCTGTGTTTTAGTCCAGAGAAACTGAAGAGTGGAATCCAAACAAAACCTTGTTTACTTTTTCCACACTTCAGGAACCAGAGTAAATTCAGTCCAAAGAACCCTAGGGGAAGGAAAAAAAAACAAAAAAACGCTATTCATTGTGCACAATTGAAATGAGCAAAGAAGGCTTTATTTACACTGGACATTATCATACTAATTAAAAGGGTAAGGCAATACATCCATAATGATAATCATTGCCCTTGAGAGCAGCTATTGATGAGCTATGGTAATCAAAGGGTTGGAGACATTTAAATGTTAATTGAGTTGAATTCTATGAGCTGCCCAATTTTTGTGGAAGGAGCATTATATTTGGGCAGAGTCAGTTGTTTTGGGAGCCTCCCTTGACAGCAATTCGCCTGGGTTCAAAGTGGTACTATTTTCTCTGGGGTGACTGTTGGATTGACTCCAGGGACAGAGAGAGGGCCCCAGCAGCGTCCACCTGTCCCTGCGATCGGTGCCTGCGATCGGTCTGTCCAGCCGGCAGCACGCCAGCCAGCCTTCCTCTGTTTGCTGTTTCACCTTTGCATTCCCTCGCTTCCACCTTTGGCTCCTAATGTGGGACACTGCTGCTGGACTCTGGTTTTCACCCTGGTCAGCATTCATCAGTCTGATTTGACGCCTTGCTTTTAGAGCCAAATTTAACAAAGCATGGGATGGGATCATTTCCTAGGAATCAAGAAAAAAAGAATCCAATCAAGCTTCCCCTGCTAAGTTATTACTGTAATTACTGCTTAAAATTAAAAAAGCCCTCTCCCTTCCATATTATGTTGGAGCATATGCAATTGCTGCTATTTAACTACTTTTTAAAATATATATTATTGCTTTTATTGTGGTAAAATACACATAACATTTACCATCTTAACCATTTTTAAGTGTACAGCTCAGTGGTATTAAATACATTCATAATGTTGTGCAGCCATCACCACTATCCATCTCTATAATACTTGTCATCTTGTAAAACCGAAACTTTGTACCCATTAAACCAATGGTCCCCAACCTTTTTGGCACCAGGGACCAGTTTCATGGAAGACAATTTTCCACGGATAGGGGGGATGGTTTCAGGATGATTCAAGCTCATTATGTTTATTGTGCATTTTACTTCTATTATTATTACATTGCAATATATAGCGAAATAATTATACAACTCACCATAATGCAGAATCGGTGGGAGCCCTGAGCTTGTTTTCCTGCAACTAATGCCGCCACTGATCTGACAGGAGTCTCACTCTGTTGCCCGGGCTAGAGTGCCATGGCATCAGCCTAGCTCACAGCAACCTCCAACTAACTCCTGGGCTCAAGCGATCCTCCTGTCTCAGCCTCCCAAGTAGCTGGGACTACAGCCATGTGCCACCATGCCCAGCTAATTTTTTCTATGTATTTTTTTAGTTGGCCAATTAATTTCTTTCTGTTTTCAGCAGAGACAGGGTCTCGCTCTTGCTCAGACTGGTTTCGAACTCCTGACCTTGAGCGATCCTCCCACCTCGGCCTCCCAAAGTGCTAGGATTACAGGCGTGAGCCACCACGCCTGGCCAACATATGATGTTTTGATACAGGCGTACAATATGAATTAATCAAATCAGGGTAATTGGGATATCCATCACCTCAAGTATTTATCATTTCTTTGTGTTAGGAACATTCCAATTCCACTCTTTTAGTTATTTTAAAGTATACCCTAACTTGTTGATTATAATCACTTTGTTGTGCTATCAAATACTATTCATTCCATCTAACTATCTAACTACATTTTTGCACACATTGACCATCCTCACTTTATCCCTCCCTCCCCACTATCCTTCCCAGCCTCTAGCAACCATCATTCTATTCTCTGTCTCCATGAGAGCGTTTTTAATGTTTAGCTCCCACATATCAGTGAGAACATATGAGATTTGTCTTTCTTTGCTTGGCTTATTTCACTTAACATAATCTTCTCCAATTCCATCCTTGTTGTTGCAAGTGGCAGGATTTCATTCTTTTTGTGGCTATATTATATTCCATTGTGTATAAGTACTACAATTTCTTCATCCATTCATCTGTTGATGGACACTTATGTTGATTCCAAATCTTGGTTATTGTGAGTAGTGCTGCAATAAACATGGGAGTGCAGGTATCTTTTCCATATAGTGAATTCCCTTCTTTTGGATATACACCCAGCAGTGGGATTGCTGGGTCATATGGTAGTTCTGTTTTTAGTATTTGAAGAACCTCCTTAGTGTTCTCCATAGTGTTTGCACTAATTTACATTCCCACCAACAGTGTGCGGTCATGTTTTGATTACTGTAACTTTGTAGTAAGTTTTGAAATCAGGAAGTGTGAGTCTTCTAGCTTTGTTTTTCTTTTTCAAGATTGTTTTGGCTATTTGGGATCTCTTGAGATTCCATATGAATTTTAGGATGGACTTTACTATTCTGCAAATATTTAAACATTTTTGATTTTTAAAATGTCAATTTTGTGTGATTCAACTTAATAGTTGAACTCTATGGCCCACAATAAAGTGAATTAGGCTGAAGGAGGAGGGAACTGATTTTTTTTTTTCTTTTTTTTTTAGGAGGAGGAGGGAGGAGATAGGGAGGAGGGAACAAGGAGGCATGGGGAAGGAAGAGGGTCCTCCAAGGAAACTGATATTTTTTGAAGACACAATATGTGCTGGGCATGACCACCCACTCATACCTTGAATTATCTCCAGAATATAAGCAATATGAGGGCAATGAGTCTAAGGCTCAGTAGATATTTGTTAAACAAGTAAATGCTAAGCAGTGGCATAAAACAGACTAGGATATAATAATATTTTTCAGAGCGCTTGTGAGAAAAGCCCTCTTATATATAGGAAATATGTATGAAAATTGAGCAAAAAGGTGCCTGGCATATGGTAGCGGCTCAATAGATATCAGGATGGAGAGGCTGAGGCTCCAAGAGGTGACGTAACATGCCCAAAAATAAACAGCTGGTATGGCGGGGGGCAAACTCCACCTTCTTTCCATGCTGCTCCCACAATTGTATTTTATACAAGATCCAATCTTGGTGGTCCCCTCAGCTCTGCTCCCCACAATTCTCTAATGTCCACCCACAAGCCTTTGTCATATTATCTGTGAAGTCTCTGAGATGGTCATGCCAGGTCTGGACCACAGGAGGAAAGGGCAAAGACAGGAGGACTTGCCTTCCACTTCTCACTGCTGACTCCCACTCAGCTTCCTCCCCAGCCTCTCATAACCTCCGCTGGCCAAGAACTGCTGGGCCAGACTGTGTCCCCTTGCAGACATACAGTTATGCACCCTGCTGTGTCTCCAATTTCCATGGCAGGAGAAGCAGGAGAAACCTTACTGAGGCACCTCTATAAGCCAGTCACCACGCTAAGCAGTTTGCTTGCGTTATTTCCTGTACGGTTCATGACAACCCATCAATCCATGATTATCCTCATTTTATAGGTGTGAAAACCGAAGTCACTGACCCGACACCACATGGTGCATTTCAACGTGGCTTCTCTTATTCCAGCACCCTTATGACTTAAGAGGGGACCAAAATGCCATCATATTCTCAAGAAGGAGCACAAGAACAGCCAGAGGAGAGATGTAAGATTGAAATATTAGGAGATGGGGACCCTTTATTCTAGTCATAAGATGTTATTAGAATGTAATTGATCAGAAACTCCCAGGCTTTTAGTAAGTCCCCACCAGGGGTTCAGTCAGGGGCAACTGCCCTGTCACTGGTAATTAGGAGAGTGTGTGGAGAAGATGCTGTCCTTGGTAAAATTACCCCATAGGAAAGGAGGCAGGAGAATTAAGATAATGAGGGGCTAAAAGGAGAAAATAGTAGAGAAAGAGTGAGGATTCCAGAGCCCAACACACTTAGGCTTAAAACCTGGCTCCACCATTGGTTTACTGTGTGATCTTGGAAGTTACCTCCCCCCTCTCTATGCCTCAGTTTCCCTATCTGTATAAAAGGGGACAAATAATGGTGACCTCATTGGGTCAAAAAAATGACAAGGTTTAAAATGCAGGTGTTTGTAAGAGGACCTAGCACATGTTGAGAATTTAATAAACATTGGCTCTCCTCCCTGCTCTGAGGGATTAGGGAAAGCAACATCACTTTGCTTAAATGCATGTAAAAAGGTTTCAGACCACTTCTTAACAATGAGGATCTTTGTCAGTGAATATGCAAATCAAAAATAAAGAGAGGTTAAGAAATCTTGGCTGGTGGTATTCCTATCTCTGCTTAAGATCTGGCTCATCAGGAGGGTTTTCTGCCTTGGAAAACAGCAGAGGCTCCTGTTTGAGACACTCTGCCTCTGACAGGGGGGAGCCTGCTCCTTCCCCAACTCCAGCCCATGCTGAGCACAACAGAGTCTTGGGGTGGGAAGCCCTCCCTCTCAGGGCTCCCTTTGTCATTACCAGACGGACCAAACCTTAGAAGGGAAGACAAGCGGAAGGGAGACAGGGAAGTGGGGGTATTGCAGCTCCACTTTCCTGTATGCTATGAAATATGCAAAAAAAGAGAGGCCCAGAGGCTGTAGTAACAATTCACAGATTTCAGAATCCAAGGCAAGAGCAACAACCTGTGGTTGTGATCATTTCATTGACATTCTTTCTCATCAAGCTCAAGCTGATCCTGGGTACAATTCACTGAAACACCCGATTTTCTTTTTTTTTTTTTTTTTGAGACAGAGTCTTACTCTCTTGCCCAGGCTAGAGTGCCGTGGCATCAGCCTTGCTCACAGCAACCTCAAACTCCTGGGCTCAGGCAATCCTTTCTGCCTCAGCCTCCCAAGTAGCTGGGACTACAGACATGTGCCACCATGCCCGGCTAATTTTTTTCTATATATTTTTAGTTTGCCAATTAATTTCTTTCTATTTTTAGTAGAGACAGGGTCTCACTCTTGCTCAGGCTGGTTTCGAACTGCTGACCTTGAGCGATCCACCCGCCTTGGCCTCCCAGAGTGCTAGGATTACAGGCCTGAGCCACCGCGCCCAGCCTCAACACCCGATATTCTTAGTACACACTTTGTTTTTCATTTAGAAGCATAGGAAACATTTCGGTTATTTTTTCCATTTGTTAAGTGCTGATGCATCAGTCCCTGCTCATTGCTGCTTATCAAAGAGCTTTCATGAACTCACATGGCTTCAGGAATTCTGCCTCAGGAGATGCGTTGGATTCTGCTTGTTCCCTTGCATCCTCCTTACCTGGCCTGTGTGTTCTGCTTTCCCTCCCCTGTCACCAAAGGCAGACATCTCAAATGGACTGTTTCACCCCTACCCCCACTTTCCTCCAGCTCCGTTTGATCCCAAGGATTTTTTTTAAAAATTGACTCACTCAAATTGACTTATTCAAACTGACAAAATGCAGTTTTCTACAATTCTAGTCATGAAGACTTTACAGGGACAGTCTTTAGGTCTTTATCATTCTGTAGAATAAAAAGAGAGAACCAAAATGATTCAAATGGCTGTTTGTTTGTTGAGTGCTCAGGGTGTTGGGGACCAGGCATTCTGTTTCCTCCTCACTTCATTTCTCTGGGCCAGCGGGCTGATTATTTCTGTTGGGAGACTGCCCACACTTTACTTTTTTAAAACTACTAAATATCTTTCAATTTTAGCTTGATTTTTGCTTGGGGGTCACATGGTTGGCCTAGGAGCCAAACGATTTTGTGTGTTGAGGGAGGGAAGGCTGAGGCCAAGTTCTGTATGGATATCAGGTGGGTCTGCAGTGCCTTACCGAATTAGACAGACACAGGCCAATTTATTTCCAAAAGCTTATGTTTCTTTCCTCTACTACCCTCATCTTCTTAAACATAACGTCTTGCATATAGGATACCAGGAAGTGGTTGCATGCTATGTAGCTGGTTCTTTATTCACAAAAGAGTTAAAGACACCAATAGTCATGTTAACTTTGCTTTTTTGAGATGCCCAGTCCCTGTTTAGAAAGGATTACCTATGGAATGAAAAACTATTCCACAAGAATCAGTGGATTCCTTGACTAAATAAAGTGTTGGTTTGGCCAAGCAGCAAGAGTATATAAAATATTGGCTGAGCAAGTGGTTTTTGGCCTTCACTATGTATAGGATCAAGAAAATATGCAGTTGCCCAGACTCTGCCCCAGAGATTCTGATTTCCACGGGCCCAGGTAGAAGTGTTTTTAAAAAGTTCTTCGGGTGATTCTAAAGGCAGCCAGGGTTTAGAACACTTGGGCTAGGCTCTCTACTCTATGGAAAGATCTAGAATTTTTCTTAGAAGGATCTATAAAATAGATTTGTTGTTTGATAGTCTCCAACTACTGACACTAGAACTATTTGATTGATTCTACCTTCGTAAGTAGTTCTTCTGTCACTAACAACCACCCAGCAACCATGTGAACAATCTAGACTTCAGTCTCCTTGTCTATAAAATAGAGGCTTAGCTGATATGAGTTCCAGGCTCCTTCCCAGGTTTGACTTTCTATCATATTATGATTCCTAATTTCTTTGTGACTCAAATTCCTGAAAAGGGTAGCAGATAGAGAAATTAAGTAGGAATTTGAAAGAGAGAGGCTAAAAATGATCATAAAGTAATAAACAACAGTACTTGGTAGAGCCAGATCTTAAGTCTGGGTCCCTCAGGGGTTTATTTATGTGGCATGGTTAAGAACCCAGACTTAACGGTGCTCAGCTCAGCCACTTATGACCTTGGGCAGATTATTTAACTTCTCTGCCTCAGTATTTTAATCTGTAAAGTGGAGTCAGTAATAGTACCTGTGTCAGAGAACATGTTCTATGACATAGGTAGAATGAGTTTATCCATATAAAATACTTCAAACACTACCTGGCTATAGCATGTGCTAGATAAATATTACCTGTTGTGATTATGACTCCAAGACCCCTTCCTTTGACCCGTGCTCATTTTTATTAATTTAATTTTTAAAATTTTTTTTGAGACAGTCTCACTCTGTTGCCCCGGCTAGAGTGCTGTGGCATAAGCCTAGCTCACAGCAACCTCGAACTCCCGGGCTCAAGCGATCCTTCTGCCTCAGCCTCCCGGGTACTGGAACTACAGGTATGTGCCACATGCCTGGCTAATTTTTTCTGGTTTTGGTAGAGACAGCGTCTCACTCTTGCTCAGGCTGGTCTTGAACTCCTGAGCTCAAAGGATGCGCCTGCCTCGGCCTCCTAGAGTGCTAGGATTACAGGCATGAGATCTGTGCTCATTTAAATACAACTAAAAATCCTCCCTGCCTTCAGGTTCTAGTCTCTCATTAGCTGAATAAAATTCATATCAAGAAGAATCAGTTCAACTGGTATTATGAAGAAATGTCTGTTGCTGGAACCCTGTGAGAAAATGTTACTTAACGGGGGCAAAATCTAGACGTTTGGGAGTGGTCATGCCCCAACAGTGGGGACTGCGTAAACTGCTTGCTTGACGTTTTAGGATCCTCCATCAGAACACTGTTCTGGGATTTTGATTTTGTTCTTGTAAGTAATACCAGCTCTCCTTTCTCCAAAGAGCATCATGCATTCTCTGTGACATCACAATGAGTGAGGTCACTCCTCCATGCCTTCTGAGGCACATTCCCTGTGCAGTGTTTCTGTAATACTATGAGGGAACCAGGGAATGTTCTAGAGATTCTCATTCTCTAAACTCAACTTGATTCTCAAATACAGTGCATGTCTGGGCTCTTCCACTGCTCAACGTTTTCCTGCTCAGGATTATAATCCCGGAAGAGTCACGATGACCCTGCGGGAGAATAGTTGTTAATAGATGCATCATTTAAATTTTCTCTTGCCACATCAATTAAGGCCCTGGGTTGTTCTTAAGCAACCAGAGAAAATAGGAACAATGCTTGGAAAAGTAATCCCTACTTCAAGCAAATCAAAATAGGACACTTTTTGACTTATGCAGAAGACAAAGTAGGAGACAATGATTGGGTTTATTCAAATAGGTATTATTTTTACATCATGGTAAATATTCTTTTCAATGGGTTTCCTACTGCATTTCAAATATCAGTGGACATTTAGGCATTCGATTTGGTATTAGACATTAAAAGAGGAAGTAGAGTGTCGGAAGCCCTGGTGGGGTCAGGACACTTGGTTTCCAGTCTTACCACTGCCTTGGCCATATCACCAGCTCTCGAAGCCTCAGTGTGCTTGGCCATGATAAAGCCGAGTATGTTGTCTGATGTCCCTAACCACAGTGCGGTCTGTTTATGGGTAACTTTTGGTCAATCTGACTAAATGTTTGTCAATTTTGTTGATCTTTTCAATGAACCAGCTTTTAGTTTCACTGATTTTTTTTCTCTAAGGTTTTTCTAGTTTCTATTTCACTAATTTTTGTTCTAATCTCTATTATTTCCTTCTTTCTCTTTGCTTTAGGTTTAGTTTGGTCTTTTTCTAGTGTCTCAGGGTAGAAGTTTAGGTTATTGATTTGAGATCTTTCTCCTTTCCTTTTTCCTTCCTTCCTTCCTTCCTTCCTTCCTTCCTTCCTTCCTTCCTTCCTTCCTTCCTTCCCTCCTTCCTTCCTTCTTTCTTTCTTTTTTCTTTTCTTTTCTTTCTTTAACAAGGTCTTGCTCTGTCACCCAGGTTGAGGAGCATTGTTGTCATCATAGCTCACTGTAATCTTGAACCCCAGGGCTCAAGCGATCCTCCTACCTTGACCTCTCTAGCAGCTGGGAATACAGGTGCATGCCACCACACCCAGCTAATCTCTTAATATAATCATTCATAGCTATAAATTTCCCCTTAGAAACTGCTTTAGCTGTATCCCATAAGCTTTCATATATTGCATC